>JAEIIJ010013214.1:0-37839 GCA_018904815.1 Drosophila ogumai | reverse complement strand
TTTTTGTTTAAGTAAAAAAAAATAAAACCGAATAAAGTAAAATAGCTAAATAATAGTTGAGAGGAGCACCCCTGGTGTTTTTGTCTCCTAGTAGGCGGCGTTGCCAGACCGTAAAAACAGTCGCACAGCTGACAGCACTACAATCTCACCGCATTCATGAAATCTTGTTTATTTAGTTAAAAATGTCCCAAAAATCGAGCAATGATTCAAATAATGGAACGACAACCGAAATAGTTGATGAGGCGGATGCAAGTGGCTCCACCCCCACGCTGCAGCTGCGCTTGGCCCAGCCCCGTGATGAACGCCGGGTGGTTTTTCACGCTGGAATCATTGACAACGAACATCTGAATCGCAAAAAGTCCAAATGTAATCTCTATTTGCTCATCGGGTCTAAGGCGTTGGCTAATTCACGTATGTACATACATTCTAGGTTGCTGCATATACAGAAAACCGTTGGCCTTTGGCGAAAGTTCCTCCGAAGATGACGAAGATTGCGAGCATTGTTTCGGACATCCTGAAAAGCGAAAGAAGAACCTCAAACATAATCACAATCATGATCACGACCATGGAGACGACAACGACACGAGACCACCGGAAGAGCCATCTACATCCTCCCAGGCTGTGCAGTCTGGGAAACCCGGGCCGCCACCAGCCGAGCCGGTTGAGGGGCCGGCCAAACCGACTGGAAATTCGTAAGGCAAACACCATTTAATAAAAATCTTTAACAACACGAAACGAACTAGCGGCGAGCAGTGAATTCGGAACACAATAAAGCAATCGGATACGGCAGGCACAGATCTTTTGATTTCGTCAATATTCATCCTCAGATCTTGGGCTTAAGCTCGAAGGACTCGCTGACATTGATAGGGATGTTGTACTCCCTAGCCTTGGACCGTGATCGCCACACCTGTGAAGGAATTCCATTTGTTAATAACACCTCATCATCGATGATAACACTTTTCTGCAAACCTTGATTGTGTAGTCATCGCTGGTGGTCACCAGCATTTCAGAGTCGCGCGGATTGAAAGCCACGCTGTTTACCACATCAGAGTGCTTGAACTTGGCCAAACTAATGCCATAGTATCGATCCCACAGGTAAGCATGCTGATCCTCGGCGCCACTGGCCACATACTCCTCGCAGACATCGAGGAAGATGAAAAAGCATTCGGTGCTGGGCGTGTAGGCCTTGTGGGCACGCAGCATGTTTCCAACTCTTTTGAGAGTCATCAAATCGATGACATGGATATCGATCTCTTGGGCGATTGGCGGCGGTTCGAGGGGATTGGTGATGACATAGTTCTTGGGCCAGGGACGCGTGTTTACGTACAAGTAGCGATGGTCTGGGCTGAGTGCCATGCCGATGATGTGACCATGCAGATCAATCACCTTGTCCACCTGATCGAAGCGATCTTTGACTGACTCGTAATCCCACCAGTCCGGATCGGTGCGCGGCGTCTGCTGCTGCTGTTGTTCGGCAGCCCGCTTGGCAGCTATTCTTTCCTTGAGCGTGGGGCCGGGATCGAGCTTTTTCGGGAAGTACACATTCCCGATGCGCTTGAAACCGATCTGATGCGGTGTGAAGGTCTTTGAGCCCGTTGAAAAGATGAGATATTTCGGTACGCTGTTCTCCATTTCGTCATATTCCTCGTGTAAATCCATAGAGTCGTACTCCTCCTCGTCGTCCTCATCTTCGTTCGGACCATTGACAGAGGCTACGGCTTTTCTGTATTCCTCCAGATAGTGAATGGTGGCATCACCGGGACGCGTCCTTGAGCGACGTTCGCTGATGTCTGGCAAGTAGTTTTCCTCCGGAGTGGCGCTTCTGGTTCGTCGCAGGCTGGCGGCATGGGACAAAGGGTTACCGCTGGACTCCGGATCATTTCTGGGCGGTGAAGGCATCGTCCCCCTGCGAGATTCGTCGTCGTCGCCGGCACACCTGACTAACAACGGATCGTTGCTTTCATCAAGCCACGGACATCTGGCCACCATGATGGCCCGCACCGAGCTGGCATTTCGATTGTAGAATTTGTACAGTTGACTCATGATCGGCACGTGCTCCGAGTCGATCTCCTGGTTGGCCTTGTTGAGCCACAGAACCGACGTGCTAACCAAGTGTGCCAGCCAGTGCAGATCTCCCGAGATCAGATATTGGTCGCTGAACCAGGTGCCGAAGATGTCGTACGGACGGTTAACAACCCGGCAGCGCAGATGCGACTCGGTGGCTCCCAGATAGAAGACGGCTATCTCCCCGGAAGTCGACTGTGGTGATCCAAAGTGGACACCTGAGACCAGCAGCAAGGTGTCGCTCTGGTTGAACTGTGAGTATTGGGAGTACTTCCAGCTGAACTGCTTCATGTTGTGCGCATACTTTTCCGTGCACGGATGCTGAGAATTCCAGATCTACAACAGAGCAAATTCAAATTAATGTCTGGTCTTTATGAATATGTTTGTGGAAGACACTCACTATCACATAGCCGTCCTTGGAGCAGGTGGCAAACATTTCACCGTTGTGGGCGAAGCTCACATGCAGCACCTGGTGCGTGTGGCCATGATGGTTCTCAGCCGTCGATTCCAGTCGCTGAGCTTGGACAAAGGGTATGTGCGTGGACAGACGACGATACTCGGACCGCCAGCTTTCAGCGCCTGGCTTCAGGGGAACACTGGGCGAGGCTCTGAAGTGCTCCTGGAACTTCTGACGCCACAGCAGGTCGTCGTTGGCAATGCTGTTCCACCGCCGGCAGCAGAGGCTCGCCTGGAGGAGCTCGGGCACGCTCAGCTGCTCGAATATCATGAGGAGCGCCGGCTCTGGCAGGGCCCACCATCCGAAAGGATCGAGATCGCTGTTCTCCTCCCCCGAATTGCCTTCATTTTTATCATTTACCAGGCGAGCCTTCTTGAGGGTCACTTCCATTGGATTTACGAGTTGACGCCGCGCACAGGGTGTCTCTGCAATATTTATCAGCTGGCGTTCCGCTGCGAATGAATCTGTGGTGTAACAACCGGTTTCTCCGTCTTAGTTTTTGTTTGCTCGGAATTAATATAACTTTCTCCTTTATTGTTATTGTTTTTCTTTTCTGCTTTTTGTTTTTGCGAAATCAGCTGTGACACTGTAATGAGAAACAGCGTTAACAGACAACCAGAGTTGTCACCTTCCGATACTATTATCATGAAGGCAACTCTGTCACTTGTGACCATGAAAGGAAAAAAAACGATTGAACAAATAACCTTAATCTACTAATTTGACTGAAATATAAACAATAGCGAAATAAACATAGTGACGATGCTTGACCCTGGTGACACCTGATAAAACAGATGTTTCATATAAATCAACAGGTGTTACGTTTCCACTTCCTATAATCATTTTTAGAGAGTGGAAAAACATAATATTTAATATTAATAAAACTAACTAAAATTGAATTCCCAAAAAAGAACTGTAAATTGAAAACCAATTTAAACTGAAAAAGAGTTTGGTAATAAGAACAAATTGGTTACCCTATATACCCCAAATACACTAGACTGTAGGGTATCATCCCATGTTAACTTACAGAATGTAGACAGTCAGGTAACAACAATGTTATTTATTTAGGCACCCCACAAAAAATACCACCCCGAAAAATAGAAAATGCCGGGAGGCGTGCGCTCCTTTAGTCACAAACAGTGAGTTCTTCCACAATACAAAGATGTGAACTTCTAGCCGTGCTCCGTTCCCCGCAGCATCTGGCAGCAGCTGGTACGCCACTGCAGTCCATTACTCCATCAAACCGGATCGTACAATAATGCTGTGGTGATTGCGGCTGCCGTGCGGACACCCAACGCTCCCTTCCGAGCGGAGGAGCAACAGCTAGCCGGGATGATAGTCGACGAACTGGCCAAGCGAACCACTGTGCCGCGTAAGGAATTCAACAAGCTAATCTTCTGCTCGTCGTCCAAGAGGCCGGTGCCTGAGTGCAAGGAGCACCTCTCCAGTCTGGCCAAGGATTTGGGCTTTAAGTGCGAGGCGCTCGCCCTGCAAGACGACATTTGCTCCATTGGTGGTCTGCAGATGACACTGGACTGCCTTCAACGCGGAGAAGACCAGGTGATCATCACTGGGGATACCCGGCGCCAGGTTGTGCAGCCAGAGTACGGAGTTCTGGCCAACGAACTGATGTCCGTGCAACAGCCCCGAGTACGCAGACCATTGGCAGGAAATAACCAGGCTCCGTTGGAGCCGGCACCCACCCTAGGAGCTGCCGGCATCGCCTGGACCACACAAGAGGCAGCACAACGCCTCCAACTACAACCACTCGCCTTGCTGCGAGAGTTTGCAGTGGAACAGGATCATGAACAGGCAATGTTCCGCTTAAGTGGAAGGAGTCCGATCACTCCCAGCGAGATCTACACCTGGAACATGGTCACTGGAACCCAAAAAGCAATACCGGATAGTATACTTGGTGACCTGAAGCCCAAGCGCCTGTGCACGCACGACTTTAAGCAGGTCACTGCCAGCCACCTACTGACGCATATGGTTCACTCGCTGCCCACCGGGGAACTGGGATGCGCTTTCATGGGCGTGCCTGACGGACGCTCCATAATCATGGTTCTCGAAAAGCTGTACGTTTTATTGTGACCTTCGTTGACCTTCTTTCATCTAAATTTAATGCTTTTCAGAGCGCCCAGCATAGCCCAGGTTGACGGCCGCCCTTTGCTCACTCTTTACACGCGCGATCCCTGTCCCCTGTGCGATGAGCTAGTCCAGCGGCTGGAGCAAGAATTCGCTGGTCAGTATCGGCTGGAAAAAGTTCACATTGACCGCAAGGAGAACGTACGTTTCCTGCGGCTCTTTCGGCATGACATCCCGGTTCTGTTTCTAAACGGACAGTTTCTCTGCATGCACCGACTTAATGAGGAAGCTTTAAGGGAGCGCCTGCAGGCCCTGCAGGCTGAATCTTATTAAAAAGCGTGAGATCGGTTTAAAATATATAAATATCTATTTATATACATTAAATACAAAATTTTAAATGTATTTTTACAATATGTTTTCCTTTTCAATATTCTTTGAATAATTTGTTAAAAGGATTTTGCAGGGTTTTTAAGCTTTTCCGTAATTCTTTTTGATATTTGTAAAGTTTCTTACAAAACAACAAATAAAAAAATAAGTCCATTTAACAAGGCTACGAGGGATTAGTTAATAATAATTTAATCTTAATAATTTGAAATTGTTTTAAAAAAAGTTTAACAGTTTTCGCATTGATTTGGGAAAAGCGGCGAAGTGTAAACGTTGTTATCGATGGATCGATAAGTTATATATATCGCTACTATCGTTATGAGTCGACTCCTCACATTGAAGTAAAAAAAAAAAACAGTGCAGGTGTTGAGGTTTTTAGTAAATTCTTACTAAATATATTAAACCTAGCCCAATTTATCTGTGAAGAACCAATTATCAAAGAAAATGGCGCAAATGGACATGGAACTGAAGAAGGTGAGCGGAGTGAACAGCCGGCTTTCAGCGCTACTGTCGGCGTGCAGCGCGTGCTTGCCTCGCCTTGCCTGGCCCAAGGGTCTTTCTCATGCCCATCTGTTCTTCCGTTTGACAATTCACAGGCCTTCACCGAAATGCAGATCAACAAACTGGAGACCACGAAGAAGATCAACATGATAGACATGAAGTGCGACATGGTTAAAACCGGCAAACACAAGTACCAGCTAACGGAAAAGGGCACCAGCAGTCTGTCCGATGATACGAGGTGACTCAAGGGCTACAAATCCATAATTGATTCCATGTTAACGTTGTTTTTCTTCTGCAACAGGGTATATCAATCCGTGGGACGAATGTTCCTGCTCACCGATGTACAGAACATGCGCGAGGATCTGAAAGCTAAGCAGGATAAGTGCGACAAGGCAATCGAACTGCTCGAGAAGAAAAAGGAATTCCTGCAGAAATCTCTCAAGGATCAGGAGGACGGTCTGCGGGAGCTGGTTCAACAGCGCAAAGAGGCTGACGTCGCTTCGAAATAGGAGATTCCAGCTTGGCATTTAACCCACTCCTCACAACAACCCATACGAGAATGCAATGTGCTTATTTATTTTCAATATAATTGTCCAAATTGAAGTTGGCATAACTAACAAACTCATTGCCCAGATTGCGTTCGTGCTCTGGCCGGAATTTGCACTTGTGCACCGGTAGGCAGGTAATTAACCAAGGCTCCACTACCTCACCGGAGCAGAAGATCAGCTTAGATTCCCTGGGATCGCGCTGGAGCTTAGAGATTATCTCAGACATTTTGGTAATGCATTCCTGGGACAAAAAGGGCGGGTCGGCCACTATGAGGTCGTACTGCTTGTGGTGTTCCTTGAGATAGTCCGGATTGTTATCAATGCAGTTAAAGTCGTAATACACGAAATCAGTGCCGTAAGCGCCAAACCGTTGATCGAACTCGAAGATGTTGACTAAAGAAACAGGTTGATTGCCATGACTTCATACAAAAGACTTTTAAGTGTTCATGTAATTACCCTGGTCATGGATATCTTTGATGTCCTTGTAAAGGGATGGGCAGGAAAGAAGCGCTATGCGAAAGTTATCCCGCGAATCAGTCCCTTGTTCCTCTAGGAGCTTTTCCACAACGTCCCGCACTGTATGTTTGGTTTGCGTGCTGTACCAGAACTGGCTGAGTTGCTGCAGTAGTCGCAAATCAGTATTGTGCTTTAGTATATCAATGGTTTTCTTCTTGCCCAATCTTCTTCGAAGTGTCCATCTTTTCCGGTCTTGTTGACAATCCGGTCCTTCTCCTCAGCTTCGCGGCTCGAGCGCTCTGCAAGGAATTCGTTGAGAATGGCTAATGTGTCGGCGGGCAGGGTGACATCGTCGTCCATTATCATTTTAAGCAATCTAACGTTGATATTAAATTAAAATTAAGCTAAAATGTGCGTTTTAATAGAGGTGATAGTTAATTGATTATAAAATATCGATAACAAAACTTAGCTTTGGTTCGTTTACACTAAAATTGTATTTTTAAGGCAGACCGCAGTTTTAACTAATAAAATAAACTTTGGACATAGATATGAACAGGAGCTAAAAACAACATACATAAATCCTGGGACTCAATATTAAATAATTTAAAGGTTGGAATACCCTGAATGGAACCATCTAGTGATTTCGACGGTGAATATTTTTATCGAGCCATCTATCGAGGAAGTACCTTCTCTATCGTACGCACGAAGAGTTAATTTACGTGTAGCAGTTTTTTTTTTATTAATTAATAACTAAATATCGAGAGAGACACAACAGGGCTGTCCAAGTCATAAAGGTGAGTTCAACTTTGTCGTCTCAACCAATAAAATACAATTAAAATAAAGCGTACAAAGTAAGCAAGAGCTGAGCTGAGTGAAACGCACGTTTGGAGTGGGAGGAGAAGAGGAGGAAAAATATACCTGGGCCAGCTCTTCACCATCCGTCGTAGTGCAAGATCCCAGATAAAAAAGTGCTAAGGATAGCGAGCAGCAACTATTTCGTTTAATTTGAGTAAAGTGTAGTGGTCAGATATGCGGGTTACCCCGCTCCCTCACGTTGCAGCCGAGTGGAAGCAACAATTAACTTAACCCATCAACGAAGGGCCCTGCACTTTGAGCGCGCATCCCATTCTGCTGTGTCACCGCGATTTGGGATTATTATTTAAAGTTCAGCCATTTTGCTGCTAGAGGCTGGCGTGCTCTTTTTTGCCCCTGCCTCTGCGTTTCACCTGCTGCTGCTGTGTATGTCTGACGTGTTCTTATTTCTGCCCAATTGACCGGCCATGTGACGTCATTTACTGAATATCACCACATATCACAAAATTTTCATAATACAAAACTAGCAAGCTTAACTAATGCTGACCCAGTTTTGGTCGAAGGACCCCCGGCCATGCATATTCAAATCGATACACCCCGCCCCCCCGTCGTCCTGCATTTTAAATGACAGCTAATGACCCCGGGCTTATCACTTAATAATGCCCAGGAACACGTACACTGAAGTGACCGCTGCGCCGTCGCTCTGTGTGCTTAGCCCAACTCCACCCCCTCCCCAGCCACACCTGCGGCTGCCACCTGTATGTTTTAACGCTTCGGGCGAATAGACCGAACATTTCATAACACGCGCTCATTGTGGTTAGTTTATTAGTTGGCTCTTTTGCAAGTGCAGCGCGCTCGCATTGAAATCTTTGCGGTGCGTCATAAACTCGCTGGCACAGAAATAAGTATTATTGCGGAACAATTCCCCGTTAAAGGTTCAACCGAAAACATATAAGCAGTTAAGATCACTTACTTATTTTACTTATTGCCGTTTTCCCTACTGTCATAACGATTTCTTTTTCTCTGGCATTGTATGCAAAGCTCTCCGCCTGTGTAATTGTGGCCAAAACATAATCTTGTACATTAAAACGCCTCGGCACACGCCTCTCTTCCCGTAGAGCGTGTGCGCGCGCCGCTTGCAACTTTCCATTTGACTGGTTTTACAGCCGAGACAGCTGGAGTTTCAATTTGGCCTAAAAGGCCCTAGGAAAAAACTCTCTTTAAGAGTATTTTTCAGTTATTTTACAGTTACCTTGCAGAATTGAATTAGCACAGAACCCAGAAAAGGTGAATTATTTTGAGTGGGGCCAATAGCGAGCCCTCACACACAAGTTAGATAAGGTCGCGGTAACTTGTGGGTTTGGGTTCGGCTTATCATTGCCCTCGCACTGCCGCGATAAGAGCAGAAATTTCTGCTGCGATAAGACCAGAAAAAAAGTAGCCAGGTAACGATTTTCTGAGACATTTTCTGTCACTTCTCAGAGAAATGTTTATTTTCCCCTTATTCTAATCCGTTGATTCCAGACTTCTTAAATGGTACGATCCAATTTTAAAGTAACAGGGCTCTAAGTGGAGCTTACTTACTTACTTAAATAATTCTTTATTTCCCTTTAGAACTGACCTTTAAGGAGCAACTTGAATACATCATGAGCACAGCTACCGACCAACAGCCACCGCGCTTTGACAGCGCCGAGAACAGCTCCGAGAGCTCCTCACAACAACAGCAGCAGCAGCAGGAAACCCCACCGCAGCAGTCATCACAAACACAAAATGGACCGGCCAAGCTTTTGCAGCATTTCCAAACAAACCGCATCGACTCGGCACTGTGGGCCCTGCGCCTGCTGGTCATCTTCTTTACCGTCAGTTATGTACTGCCCATCTTCACGTGAGTTTTT
This sequence comes from Drosophila ogumai, assembly GCA_018904815.1. Lineage (NCBI taxonomy): Eukaryota > Metazoa > Arthropoda > Insecta > Diptera > Drosophilidae > Drosophila > Drosophila ogumai. Next base: position 28,639 of record JAEIIJ010013214.1, on the reverse strand, counting down.
ATATATTTCTTTGCAATTACAGTGATTATAAACTAAGAAATTACTATTTGCAGTTCACAACAGAGTTCGTTTATGAAGGTTTTGCTGGCCAATGCGGCCATTTCAGCGTTACGTTTGCACCAGCGTGTGCCAGCGTTCTCGTTTAGCCGCGAATTTCTTGCCAGACTGTTTGCTGAAGACTCGTGTCATTACTTGATGTACTCGCTGATCTTCTTCAACATCAGGCCATCCCTGCTGGTGCTCATACCAGTGCTGCTCTACTCGGTGCTGCATGCCTCCAGCTACTCGCTCAAGCTTCTCGATGTAAGTCGTTAATCAATAATATCTGTATTGGTTCTTAATATCATTTTTAACTCCAGCTGATTGGCCAGAACTCGTGGTGGGGAGCCCGTTTCATTATTTCGATTGTGGAGTTCCAGGCGGCCAACATTCTGAAGGCCACTGCATTCTGTGAAATCTTCATTATGCCCTATGCCATTGTGCTGACATTTATGTGAGTTATTTTGAGTGATTTGCGATTTTCGGATTATTAATTAGTTATTTGGTCTATTTCATCTTTAGGAGTCACGCTGGCCTTATGACCCCCATCATCTACTATCATTACCTGGTGATGCGCTACAGCTCGCGCCGTAATCCCTATCCACGCACCGCCTTCTCTGAGCTGCGCATCACCTTTGAGGCGCTGGCCGCTCGCTCGCCACCAGCTGTGGGCAAAATAATTCGCGGAGGAATCGGATTCGTTAATCGCCTGGCGCCGCAGCCACAGCCGGCACCAGCGCAGCAGTAGTAGAATGAATAACACCACCCCAGAGACCACAACAATCAACAATGACATCTGAATAATTTGATTGTTAACCCTTTTATTTGTTTAGTCCTTTGCCGTATCAAGCAAAGGCAGTTTTCACTTAGTTTTTTCCATAAAGAAATGTTTCGACATTTAAGTTTTAATTATAACTATTGTAATTACTGTAATTCCTGAGTATCTATTTCTTTTTGAATCATACACACACAAACACACACATATTATATATTTGTCGCACACCAAGTGTGTTTTGATGGATCAAAGCGTCGCGTATTATTATCATTAATCTCAGACAAAATTATTTAACTTAAATTATATGTTAATTAAACTGATCACAACCGAAGGAGTTAATAATGGTAATGATGATTTACGTAAATTTTTTATGAATGTGTAAATGTTACTAAGGAAACAAAAAGACAGTGAACTTAATAAATGAAATCTTACAAGAAGGCGGCGAAGTCATTTTATTATTTACAAGAAAGGTGGGTGACCAAAGCTGCAAGTATATCTTGCTGTATACTTAAAAAAATCTTGCTTGGAAAAAAAGTAGGCACTTTATACGACAAACAACAAGTAGTTACATTATAAAATACTCGGTGGGATAACAAAGAATTATTACAACCATTTCGGAAACATAATCAACTTTTTAATATATAACTCGACAGCTTACATTTTATAATTAATTATAATGCAAGCGAATGAGTTTATTAAAGTGATAAGTTCAATTTTATTATTTTCATTGTTGTCCAAATAATAAATTAATATGGATTTTAATTAAATTATTTTTTCACACAAAATGCTAGATTTTTTAAAGGGTTGCATCATAAATACATACAATATATATCAAGATTTTCATTAATGCACTCTAATTATTTGACAACAATGTAGTGCATTTCTATTTTCATTTCCAAGGCAAATTTTATATACATAATGTATGTATATGCTATACTGGGTTATCTGCTCAGATACTTTTAAAGAAGAAAAATCCTAATAAAGTATTTTGAATTTCAAATAATATTTATTTATTTATTTATATTATCATATTATATTATTCAACAACATTTACATATAGTAAGTACAAGAAGTCTCACTGAAAATTAATAATTAACTTCGTCACTTAATATTTATCATATTTGTATTACATAATTATTTTGTATTATTATAATTACATAAAATCCATACCAGTCATCTTTGAACTTTAACCAATAGGACATTAATTTATAAGACTTTGAAAAATTGCGTCTTTGGCTTAGAGAACATCTTTGTGATTGGGGTTTAATTTTTGTTTTTATGTATTATGAACAAAAATGCTTTTACTCTAGTAATAATATTCTTAATTTTTGAAAAATTTTGCACATTACATTAAAACAAAAATGGTTAAAGCTTTACATGAGCTTTTAACAAAATAGAAGGTCGCCAGAAAGTATGAAATGAAATTATTTTAGAATTCCTGTATTGCGTTGTTATTATTTCGCTAATTATATATTTATGGATTTGTAGGAATAATGATAAAAAAGTGAGCATTAATATTTTGTAAATTATTTTTTATTTTTTCCTAATCTACAATTTTTGAATGACTCTTGCATCAATTTAAAACTATTTGGAAGTAAGAGTAAAATCATTATATATTTGTTCATTAAATGTGATAATTATTCTATACAAATTTAGAGATTTTCGTTTTACTATTTAAAATACTTATTTGCTATTTTCAAAATCTTTTCCTTATTTAGAAAAGGAGAGTGTATTTCTATTTACTACCCTCAAACCCCGAACTCGTCCTGAGAGTAATTTAGTGGAAGGAAACCAAAGGCGAAAGCTTGGCTTTACAAACTTCCTCAAGTTCAATGAACTTCCTTCGCAGCGCCAATAAATTCTTTTGGGGTGGAGGTGAGACTTACTTTCGTTTGCAGGGAGGCGGAGTCTTTGGGGGTTGCGACTTTCTCTCAGGAGCAGCAAGGAAGGAGGCAGTCCGTCCGTCCAACAGCATAGTCAGTGAGCCAGTTTATGGCATGGAATGGTGTCTGTGTCGATGGCAACGTCTGCGCTCTCTAGTCATCATGGGGTTCCTGAACTTTAGCTCGAGCAAAGATTTGCTTTTCAGTTTCGAATTTTCAAAGAAGGAAATAAAATTTCCCTTAATTTCTGACCGTTGTTCTATTTTCTTTATTATATCTAATCCTGGCGGTTATTTCTCAAATTACTTTGTAGCTTTTGTACCATATATTACATTTTGGAATACAATATCATATATTGGAAGGTTTATTTCATACAATTTTAAAGGATATTGTCATTTTGAAAGATACATTTTACATTTATTTTAACATCAGCATTGCGTTAATAATTTCGGACTGAATTTTTTTAATTATTCAAAACTTGTCATTAATTGTTTGTTATTTTCCATTTGGATAATGAAATAAAAAAATAATTATTTCTAAACACAGAAGGTATTTGTGTTTAAAACTACATAATATACATAAACATAAAACTGCCGTATGAACTTTTTATTATATACCTAATATTTGGCGAATTCGAAATTTGACCTTAAGTTCATATAACTACATTTCTGGCTAATTTTTTTGATGTTTTGATATTACTCTAATAACAACGAAACACAGAAATATTTTTCCATTTTAGCTTAAAATTAAACAACAAAAAATATAGGGTAATATATATTATAATGTGTAATATATTATTTATCATTTTATACAAAAATGAATGAGTGAAAAATTTGTTCTTATTTTATATTTGTGCAAATATAAAAATAATGTGGATTTCATCTTAACCCATCACATTTTAAAAATTATATAATTTTTTTTTAAAGTAGGCAATACCTATCTTTATCTTTTTATTTTATTTTAATTAAAATATAATAAATAAATGTACATAATATGCCATATAATCAATCCTAGCGGTATAGAGGGTTACAATTATTTTAAGTTAATAATTATAATAAAGTAAATGATGAAACACATTTACATTTAAATAAATTTCAAATATTGTATAGTGGAGTCTCCTTGACGGCGGATATTGTATACACATATGTATATGGGTCAAGCCAACCGACATCGAATCTACTGGTCTGCCCCCCATAATGGGGAAAAAACCTTAGCAACCTCCTCCGCCTGGGACACGCATAAAATGTAAGCATAAAGCCGGAGTGCTGATTATGCATTTCCACCCTCGCCAACGCCGACCCTGCCAAATGACATCATGACAGCCCCACCAGCCACACAGGAACACCCAAAAAACAGTTGCACATGCTGTAATGGAAAAGAGGAATTCATTTAGATACCGAAAGCGAAAGCATGAAAGCACAGCTGAAAATAAGCCATAGGTCTTTGGGGTTGTCCACCAGCAGTCAGTCGTAAGCGCTCGGCGCCCCCTTCTCTGTCCCAGCGGAAGAGGTCTTTGAACTCTTCACCGAATGTTGTACTGAAAATGGGTCACGACTCGAGCGTTTTCCAAATCCAAAAATTTCCCCCTTCGTCACTCACTCCGCACACTCCGGAGAACACAAAATCAAGGGGAACCTGGAATGGGAACCAAGCGCGGAGTTCGTCTCGAAGCAATTTCAAGTGCATTGCGTAGTCGCTTGGCGTTTGCGCAGCTCGAAAAAACAGCTGATAAGGGGGAATTTATTCGTCTTCGTCTTCTTCACGATAGCAGCAGAAAGGTGGATGAATTTTGGCACTGGGTGTGTCTGTCCAGAGAGTTTGATTTCAACAGATAACACTGGAGTTTTATGAACAAATATCAATCAAGGGAAGATTTAAATTAGCTGACACTGTAGCCTGGGTTTTCACGCCTTTAAAATGGTATTTTTGAAGGCAAAAAGTCTAATATCCATATGTATAAATTTTCAAATAAATAATTTCCAAATGCAAATAAAGTATTACCAAAATTGGTTTAATGAAACATCATAAAATGGTAAATCTAAAAATCAAATCTGTAACACAAATAATAATCAATAATCATTTAGTAGTATCGTTTCATTGACAGCTTAACGATATGGAAGATCATCGAGTCGAAATTGACAAATTTTAACATAGGAAGCTTTTACATGGGGTAAATATTATGATAGAAGACAGTCCAAATCGGCTCGTCTGAAGATATAATAACTAAGCATAGATAAATAAATATTTTAACTCATTAACTAAAGGTTGGCAAAGAACGAAAAATATAAATGAAGTGTATTATAAATATAAGCCGAATATATTTTCAAAATATCCCATTGCTTTATATTTTTGAAATATGTATCTAATACTTGGGTGCTCTTGCTCAAGAATATATATAGTTTATGGGGTCGGAATCGCTACTCTGTCGTTATAAAAATGGAACATTTATCTTAAGTTCTCTAACTTCTCTCAAACATCCACTTACTTCAGTTTGAAAGAGTCAAAGTCATCTGACAAATTTCCCTCATTTCAAACACACAGTTCTGTTTGAGTGTCATGGCACAAATTTTCCTACTCTCAAACACAAAATTTTGTTTGAGTGGGAAATTCGTTCGTTAAGAGTTTGAGTGATAAACAATATTGTCACTCAAACTGAATATGCGTTTGAGAGCAGGGAATTTTTGTTACTCTTTCAAAGTAAAGTTGATTTGAGTGGGAATTTCCACTCCGACTACTGACAATTTCCCTTCCAATTGGACTTCATATGGGCATGACATAACCGTCTGTGAGTGTGAGTGTGTTTAGAAATAAATAAGTGAGGGTATAGCTTTCCTTCTTGTGTTTTGCTCTCTGGCCAGTGACCCTTGTCGACTAACGGTATCCATAGTATTAGGTAAGTGGTTCTTTGTGCATTTCCCTCTCATTCACTCCCCCGTATATGTATCTACACATATGCACTGGAAATGGATTTGATCTGGTTTTTTAATTCTACCCGCAGGTCAGCTTTTTCGAGTATTCTTTAATTTGGGGGCGAGTTTGTTGCTTTTGTAAATGGAGGAGCCATGTTTTGATCATTAGATAGTGTTTTCTTTCGTATTTTGTTTTTCCGTATTCTATTTTGGCTGCGCTTTTTGTTGTAACATTTTGGGGAAGGTACTTGAGAGCTGATGTGATTGGGCTTAGCAATACTCTTACCCGACATGCATAAATCTTTGCTCAAGTGGCAATCGTAGGCTCCAATCGGCTTAACTTTATTTGGGAACCTATAAAGAAGCTCTTTCAAGAAGGTGTAGAGGCAATTTTCATTATTGCTATCAAGTAGCTCCTCAATCTGCCATAGAAATCGCTGTGGATTGGAAATCTTTTGGTGTCTGACAGTATTCTATAAAATATGGCTTTTTTTACAAATTTAAACAATTTGTACTGACTTGAAAATCGACCAGTTTCTCTACCGAATGCACATTCAGAGACTTTGATCATAACAGCAGAGATGGCCTAAAAGTGGATTTTGTTTAGGGTTAAATACAATTAATAATTAAAGTTGCACACCAGTCACTTTGTTCTATTTTTTACTCTAACATGTCATTATTTTACTGATTTGTGATGTCTAATTTCACTGAATTAAGATTATAATAATCCCGATTAGGCTATAAAAACAAGCTCACGCAAATTCAGCGAAGGGAAATAGCCGCCCCATTTCCATTGAGGAGAAAATTATGCGCATGTCAATGGGCCAAACCACCCTCTCACCTCTCGGACTTTCACCCCCGCCTAAGAAGGGAAATTTCACTGTCAAGAAAGCGAAAGGAAAATGGCAAGTTCAATGAACCCGGTACCCACCCAAGGAAAAGCCAAGTCGGGAAACCCCAACACGCAGAAGCCGCGGATCCCAAACTAACCCCCGGGAAAGGGAACTTTTTTTGGGTAGGCAACTCATGCGTAGTTTGCTCTTGGTGCAGGGTTCGGCAAGGGGTGGCACACACCTTCAGTTACCCAAATGGTAGGAAGGTGAAAATTAGTGGGCGAGGGGCTAAGTGGGTGGAAAATGAACACCATCTGAATATCTGAGAAAGAAGATAGGCACCGGAAATGGGCCAATAAAACGAGAACTGGATACGGAAATACATGGCAGATAGATTAATCGATAGATTTGAAATTTTTTTTCTCTGAGATGTCAATAGCCCCAAGATTGCCGTTCAACGACTTACAACGTTTAAGTCTTTATGACTTGGGGTACATTTCTTTGTAATAATTTAAATGGCTGAAATAAAAAAGAAAACTAACTTTCAATGGGTGTATGCAAATGTATAAATATTGTATTTCTAGACAGTTTTTTTTTTTTTGGCAGACCTGAGTAATTTAGATTAGCATCAATACTCCACAATATTCTCGGCTATTATTATTGTTTATCTTGTAATTTTAATTTATAGTTTTAGACTATGGGCAACCTTGACCATACACCAAGGGCTTGGGGTGCATTGACTCGGGTTCCAAGTAAGTGCTTTTCTCCTCCACCTCACCGACTTGGATCACCCACCGAATGATCGAGTCCCACTGCTATTACAAACTGCACGCGCAGCTTAAATAAACGTCAGCGTCGCCAGTGTAAAATTGAAAATGCTAATCACAAATGGTAATATTTTCTATTATTTACGATGACACGCTCTATTAGCAAAACGTAGAATTACGGCAAAAATGGAAAAATTCAATAAATTTCGCTGGTACTGAACACCTTACATACATACAAATGTAAATACATTCAAAAATAGGTTTTTCCCATTTGAATTATATTTTTCAAGATATTAAAAAATAATTATTCAGATTATTTTAGGGTTATTCTGTAGTCACCGTTATTAATGAATTATATTGTTGATCCTTTTAAAAGTGACTCTGCTTTAAAGACATACTTGTGGATATATAAATATATAATTTCTAGTTCTTGTTAAAAAAAATCGTTTAACAATTCACAAAAATATCTAATTAATATTTTATTTAATAATTATAGTCACAAAACTACACTAAATAACCTACTGAATATAAATATAATCGTTCGTCAAGTGATTACATCTAATATACCGGGTATTATTATTAGAATATACTTATTTACGTTTCGAAGCAAAAATATTATTTCGCAATTCAACAATCTTAATATGCAATCATCTTGATAAGGCTAATTGTAAGATGCAATGTATTATCAACAACGGCGCCTCATTCGTAATGCCTAATACAATTTTTATTGCACGTAACGTGCTAATGATTTATTTTTTTCAAGATTTTTAAAATATGAAAACTAAAATATATATGTAACTAGTAGTTAGTTACTTAACTTAATTTAATATTTGTATTGTATTGGACCTTATTTGTTGTATATCAATAAGTTAATTTCTACTTAAAAAATAAAAAATTGGGTGATAAGTAAGTAAACTTTGTACATACATTGGTTACCTTGAATTTTACGCGTGCAAAAGCGGTTTTTCTCTAAAGAATTTATATAAAGTAAAGCTTAACAAGTTTTAAAATTTAATATATTAGATCGACGAAGATCGAATAAACAGAAAATAGGGTTATTCGTTCCTGGATACTCATAGAATTGGATTCCGTGAATTTTCCTTCTGTAAAGCATCTGAAAATCAGAAACTGTTATCACCTGGAAAGTACAAAACAAATGCAACAACTGTCCCACTCGAGTATGACTGTCCAAAACAACAACTTTCAACGAGCCGAGATATGAGCAATATACTATATTTATGTATGTATGAATTTCTGATATTTAGAGGTGATGATATAATTGGCGTGGGCGCGGCATAACGCTCTTCATGTTCCTTAAATAACTGTACAGCCGAAAATAATCAAACTGCAAGTTGTCTTGAGATAGGAACAACTTTGTTGCTCTCATACACACCGACAGGGAGAGCGAAAGAGACTGAGCAGAGGGGGGCGGACTCCACACACACACAAGTGCAGGCCACGCGCAGCTGAAAAGCAAACATTGAAAAATCAGGCAACAACACAAACTGTAAGAAAGACTGTCTAGCTATAATAAGCCATTTAATAGTTGAGCGAGAGAGGGAGATGCAGCAAGCGAGAGAGGAGGTGGCACAGCAAACATGTGCATGCGATAAATGCAACGTGTAATGTGGAGAGGCGGTGCAATAGTTTTCGACAGTCGCTCGCTATACGTTCTGAAGGAGGCCGTGCATCGGTTTGCGATGCACGTGTAGGCGGTCAATGAACCGAACCAGCCGCACAGCGCGAGAGAGAGAGATACTAACCGAGAGGCGAAAGACGCCCCGAGAGAAGTGCAGTAAAATTGTGAGAGTGCTCGCTTTCGTGGGGAAGTTGTCACTGCAGTTATTATTGACGCAGTCTGCCTACGTGCAAAATGGCAACGCTGCCGCGACTCACTGCCCCTCCCTTATCTTACCATTATCGGTAGCTGATCCGTAATACAGTGAAGCCACATTGTCCCCCCCTATGAATATGGATAAACTGAGTGTCGAATTGAATTGCTAAACGATTTACCCAGCGATAAAGCACCCAAGTTGCAACTGCTGCGTCCGATCGGTAATGTGTTCAAATTGGTTATACATATTTACTTAAATGGAATAGTTATAGATATAGTTTAAATTTTTTTTTAGTTTCACATTACTGTTAAAACACAAACCTATTCCTGTTTCACATCATTTGCCACCTTTAAAAATATCTTGCGTGCATTGTATCTTATTTTTTTTGGAATTAAAACTTTGAAAAATTAAATTCTACTTAAGAACCCATTTGGTTAAAAACAAGTTATGGTTGGTATGAAGCATTGGTTAATGATTATATGTTCAACCCCATAAATACAGATTCAGAACGATAAAAGATGCAGTAGCTATAGCTACTAACTTTTAACCATGTTATGAATAAAGCCCATTTATAACCATATACATATGCAAACATTTACAAGTTGTAATGATAAACAACTAAGTTAAGGCTTGGAAAAGGAAGGGAAGAACATTTGCCGTCCACAGTATTTTTCTCAAGTGTTTTCCTTTCCGTCCCTCCATGCACTAGTCGGTCTGTTTTGCTTTTACTTTGCATCTTGGTAAACAAATTTATTGCAATCGCAATAATAGGAATTACATCAGATTGGATAAGGCATTATTGTACTTCCACCTCGAGTGCAATCAACGTATTCGTGCGGATTTACATATGTATTCATAAATATACATATGTATATGTACATATTCAAATGAGTCTGTTTGACATTTCATACCTATATGCCATAAATTGCTTGGTGCAGTGTAAGTGTAAGTGGTTACATGAATTCCACCAAGTTACGCAACCTCCGGCGCGATAAGCTTTTTCTAGAGCCGAGTCCGGACCCTACTGCCTACCCTATCATATAAGGAATATTACAAAGTTGTGGTAGTCGGCACGACACTCTAAACTTGTTGCGTCTCAGCAGATGTAATAGCTCCACACGAGTGTGTTGACATTTACTTTGTACAGATTCTCAATATTTGCTCTTTGATTACGTGCTCCTATTATTTTCTAATTCCAATCGCGAATTGGGCAGCGCATTTTTTTTCGATGTTATCTTTGGGCTAAGAATGCATAACAAGCTAACGGTGATTGTTATGACAAATATAGTATAATTTGCACTCATGTAAGCGTACATTTCCTTTGTAAAACTTTTAAATTTTCAAAACAATATTATATTTGCACATCACTGGGCTAAATATTTACGTTAGAACCCTTCACTAGGAGCTGTAAGCACTCAAGTAAGACCTCCTAAAAAACCAAAGACAACACTTTCTATAAAATAAATTATTACTTACACTCAACTCCCTTTAGTAGCTAGTATATGGCTAGTTATTAAAGTTATTAAACAATAATTTAAGGTTAAATTACAACCGTTTTATAATTAGAAAAAGCGTGAGCTATTCAAAGTTACTTTCTAATATTTGACAGTTTTGGCAAGGAACTCTGATTTCTTGAATTTTGCAGAGGGAGCTCCTAAAATAAACATCTACAAATTTAAACATTTAACGGATGTCCTCCCACCCAGTCAACGAAAAGAGATTCGAGTTCTTGACAGCCAACGCAACATCCACGCCCACCGGGTTCAGGCAGAATCGCCATGATTCTGCGGGGGCAAATACTTAGTTTCCGTTTATGCGATTTTATATATGTATGTACTATGTATGTGGATATACATTTTTATATCTCTGATACTCCTGAATGTATCAATATGTTTTCCAATAAAAGCAAAATCAAGTCATTAACTTTGTAGATATCTTGCAACATTTTAGGCATACATTTAAAATTTCCCTATTTTGCTTGAAATATATTTGAAAATATTTCTGCGATCTATGATACGATAACCACGATACTCATTTGATTTTCATGAACTCAAGAGTACCCGAAATCCATGGCATAAACATAACAACAGACACGGAGAGAGTCGTGCACACTCGTTGCATGGGCTGGTGACTACACGAGTCTGCTTCTTCCCCCGCCCCCGCTGTGCATGTGCAGCATGTGTCGAAAATAGTGGCACGTCCTCGCGATGTCGTTGAAAGCCGTTGCACGGCCGCCACGCGGACTCTGTCGCTGCTTGGCTGTGACGCCGACAGCGCTGCCCGCGTTGCCGTTGCCCTTTTTGCAATGTTGCCAGACGCCTTGGGTTTGGGGTTTTCGCTTGCGGCTCTCGGCCTCGGCCGTTTCTGTTGGTGTTGGTCGTTGCCGAAGTCTCGCAAGGGATGAAGCTTTAATTTATCGCACCCCCCGCCCTTTAGTCTATGTCCGGCCCGTCTCCCTCCCCCCGATCTGCAGCAGCGCAGGAAATGCGCTCAGCGTTGCTGCAACTTTTTCCTTTGCCGCCGCCGCATCTCAGTTAGGCGTCAACTGAAATTTCTTCTCGCCGAATTCTGCACCTGTATCGATATCGATCATTTTTGTTGTTAAGTATACACGAATAGACGCCCAAAAAGTAGGCAATGCATTGGGAGTCGGGTATTCTATGGTCGAGAGACTCGATTGCTGAGATACTTTTGATTTGCATACTAAATCTTACTAGTAAGTAAGGTAAAAACCTATTTATATAAAAATACAAATTATAAATACACACAGATTAAAAAAAAATTCTGTTGAGTACCCGGTATTTCAACGTCGAGGCACTTGACTATAGCATTATTTCTTGCTTTATTTTTCATTTTTGTCGCTGCTCATCTTACTTCAGGTCAATACACTCTTTTTGTAGCAACAAAGGAATGTATCAGCCCTGCTCTCGTTTCCAAATTATTTTTATATATCCGACACTAACAGAATATAAGGGCGTGCTAAAATGAAGGGGGAAAGATGCTTTTGACCCTGTACAAAATATGTATATTTTTGATGCACCTACCGCCACCCCACTCCATTTAACATCTAAATCTCAGAGACTAAGAAAGGTAAAACGCCATAATCCTTTATTCTAGTCGGTTAGTTATAAGTAAAATAAAACAATTGAATGAAGAATAATTAGTGATTAAGTCTATGTCTGAAATTCTTCTAAGCATGGCGATTTTAAACTCAAATTTACACATCAGCGGTGCATATTAACTGGCTCCCAGCACAACGAATCAGAATCTTCTCCAAGGCTAATTTAAGAAAATTGAAACTTCTGTTTTTGTTTAATATTAATGTGACCGATAAGTCATAAGTCATATTTGTTATAACTGGTGTATAACTTAATATTTGACGTGTTAGTGGACAGTGGACAGTGACTGGGCAACTCTTCCTGGCCAGGGTCGTCGTGGCCATCTTCTTTGTTAACAAATCCGAGTCTGAGGTTCGGCCAATTTCGGACGGAAACGTCATCCGGCCAGAAGCAAACGGCGATAAGAACGGAAAGCTGAAAGCCCAGCGGCGACAATCCATCCGAAAGCGTCGACGTTTCGAACGTGTGCGTTTATTTTAATAAAAATTTTATTGAGTAAGTTGAGCGTCGATGCCAGCACAAGCAGCAGCGAGAGCAACAACAACAAAAATTGCCGAATAAGTACAACGACTGCGAAAACGGCGCACCTTTGCCTGTGTGAGAGGCAGCTGCGGCAAATGCCGGCTCGCAACACACACACACACACACACACACACACACACATTCGTACGCCGAGCGACTTTCATTCTGCACCAATGCCGCGCTGTCGGCGTCGCTGCCTCAGTCGCCGCCTCGGCCGCTGCTCTGCCGCGTCGAGCTTTGTTCTCGGCAAATTTTTCGGTTCTCGTATTTCTCGACGAGCAGGCGACGCGGACGGACACGTTCTCCGATTAGTTAAACAAAAACTCGAGTAGCTATCGCTAAAGCTAAAGGCCCTGCAAAAGGAACAAATCACATACAGTGCGCGACATAATATACCAATTGATCTCATTTGCCTTAACGGAAATCACACTGAGCAACATACTAAAGTTTAGTTCCAAACGCAAGTGCAATTTTTTAACGTTGTGTGTGTGTCGTTTTTTTACACTTAAGACTGACTGAGGCAAAATCAAAAGCAGTGTTTGCGTGGAAAAGTGCTTAGAATCCAGAAGTGCGATAACATATTCGTTCGTGAACCTTCATTAGTTGTTATATCCGCCACCATACATACACACAGAAACAACCTAGGTCAATATTGTTTATAGTGGCGTGTGAATGTGCGCAAAGACAACAATGAGTGCTAGATAATAAATAGCAGGCCCACACACAAACACACTCGCACTCACACTCGTGATTAGAGCCGTTCATACATATACACGGAAATCGGAAGGCAGAAACGAGAGCCAGAGAGGGAGAGCAGCACGATTCTAAAAGCTGAAAATAATAATTTTATAATATATCGAAGGCTGCCTCCGCTGGCAACGGCGAGTAAGCTCGGACGAGAAAAACCAAACGACCGACCCGAAAGCTTCGCGTCGTCGTTGGCTCCCGCATCGCGTATACGTACGATCGCTCGCTGCCCGATCAGCAGCTCTCTTCGGCTGCGACAACGACAATAACAAACCAGAACCACTACTAGAAACCAGAAAGCAGAAAACAGTGAAAACTGAGAAAACAGAAAAGAAAACAGAAGTGGTCCTGTTCTAACGGCCGACGACTCAGTGTGTATTTTGTAATTGGTCATCGGCGGACGAGTGAGAGCGAGAGAATTGTCGCAACACAATTGTGATTACGGGTCCGGGTACGGCTACGGGTCTGTTTCGCAGTTTCGGCGGAAAACACTTGCCGCTGGTCGCCGCGCGTGTTTAGACGCGACTCCCCAGAACAACAAGCAGCCAGCCAATCAGCCGCCAACAAGTGTTAAGCAATCGCCCAAAGTATCGCAAGCCCCCTTTTGGATTACACCTTGCGTTCTAAGATCTGTTTTCCAGTTACATTTTATGGTGAGTTTTAAAAAGGGTTAACTATTTGTAGGTAATTAGTATTTATAAGCTTAATTTAAAATTTTACAAAGTTTTTAATCTGAAAAAGAAAACTTTTATTTTCCCAAACACTTTTCAAATTCGTTCAATGGCTTTTCTATTTGGAAAACCAGGATTTTAAATAATTTGAAATTCCCAGAAATATCATTACATTCATGAAATTCATAGAATTCCAAGTAATTTTATGTTGATGTCTAGGAAAGTACTTTTAAAATCCACAAAATTGTTAGCTAGAGCAATTATGTTAATCTAGAAACAATTATTTTCGGGGTATTTTTAAAGTCTGTAACGTAATAGAAATATATAGTAAAAAATCTAAAGTGATAATGTAAAGGTAAATTAAGTTTTTGAGGTACAAACTATCAAAAAAAGAAAGGCGAATCTTTGTTAAATGCATTATATAAATTCAATCACCTTAATATATAACACAACAATATAAATAATTATACATAAATAAATACAAATATCATTTAATCAACACCCAACCCCTTACGTCAATGATTAGCTCATAAAAGTATCAAAACAGATCTATAAACACACGCCATCAGGAAAAAAAATCACACACTTATTTCACCGATTAGAATCTGGTTGGAAAGTGAAAAAGAAATGCCAGGACACACACCCCCTAATTGGTCATTGGCAATTGGGCCAGGTTCTCAAGACGTAATATTGATGAGTCAATGGGATTAGAAAACGGGGCACTTATTGAGTCATCATGACAATAGGCCAATATTATATTGTTCTAGGTATTCGCTGTTTTTGATAATGATTTGGTGTTCAAGAGGGGTTTCCTACGCAGTCGTGAGTCACCGCTAACCGGGGGTGAGTCACCCATAGGAGCTGGCCACTTGACAGGATCATTTAACGTAAACCTAATCTACATATGGGTATCAACAGGTGTTTCAACCAGCAAGCAGATAGCAATTTATAGTGTGCTTTCAGGACTTCATTAGAAAGTTTTATAATCATGACCACACTCGAATTATTGATACCGCGCTCAGGTCAAGATATACTATGCACCTTATATAATAGTTACAGAACTCAATTGACTTTCATTTCGATTATAAATGAAATCAGTTTAAGACCTGTCACTTTGGCCACGAGATAAGGATCCAGTAAGACACGAGCCTTTAACATTGTAGCTGGCAAATGCATTATAAAAAGATATAGCCGCTTATTTTGTGTCCGAAGGTCAGTGCCAACGTCAGGCGGCGGGCAAAACTTATAAACAAACCCAAAAAAAATCAGAAAACAACTCTAACTGCAAAGAATTCATTCTTTTTCTTTTCTGTTCTAATCTCTGGAACTTGATATTGAGGTATTTATGTGCACAGGAAATTGTTGTCGTGGTAAGCGCAAAAGCAAAAATACCGATTATAAAACAAAAGAAAAAAAAAACAACGTTAATGGTGTGCTATCGCAAAAATTGGCAAGTTGATTTGATTCGCTTTTCTTTTCGGGTCGCGCTGGCTTGGGTTGTCGTAGCTGCGTTCATTCACGTTCCACCTGTTGCCACTTATCGGAGCCCGGAGCCCAACGCCAACTGAGTTCTTATCACACTCTCGCGATATTCAAATGTTCGTATTCGAGTGGAAACCGCTCAAGTTTATCTGTATTCGCTTTAATGAATGGAGCCGTGCTTATAATTCTTCATCGGTAGGTGGTGTGATGCCCCGATATGTGGGCGGAACGGGATGATATGCTGATTTATAAGCCATAACTTGAAGGCGGAAATATAAAACGTTGATAACATAAGTGGCGGCGAGTTATAGCTAACGGGCACTCTTATGTAGCAGAAATATTCCACAAAATTCGTTTGGTTTCAACCCTTTAAAGAAGCCTCTTTCACTATCTTTAAAACTTCTGGTTAAACTCATATCAATTTTTTTTTAAAGGGTATCGCAAATTAGCATTTATAGAGTTTCTGATAATTCTATCTTAAAAAAATCCATAAAATTGCCTTGACTCGTGAATGATCGTCATAGAATCCACATTATATCATATGATGCAATTTATTCTTTTGTTTGTTACTTATCGTCCACCTATTCATCTTTGGACCCCGTTTATGCTCGATAATTGCCTAGTCAAGTATTTTTAGTACTTTCAACTTGGTTTTTTGCAGCAAGGCAAATAACCGATATTTATTTATAGAACACAACACAGCAACAATTTTAGGTGTTATTCGCCATAAAAGTGTCCCAATGTACAGTGAACACTTCAAAAAGTGACAATGGGATATAAATCATTCCCAAAATATCAAAAAATAAATTAATATTTCTTGATATTTTTATTTAAATTAAATTCATTTTATTGTGTGTTATGTTAATGATATTGTACTTACTAAAGCTTTGCCGGTTTAATTGTATCGAGTGTCCACTGCAATTAAAAGTGGAAAATACAATAAAAACCTTATCAGACATTTCTTCGTTCTCCGTTCTCCGATTTCGCACAGA
This sequence comes from Drosophila ogumai, assembly GCA_018904815.1. Lineage (NCBI taxonomy): Eukaryota > Metazoa > Arthropoda > Insecta > Diptera > Drosophilidae > Drosophila > Drosophila ogumai. Next base: position 12,065 of record JAEIIJ010013214.1, on the reverse strand, counting down.
AATACATTATTTTGGGCACTTTTTTGCAGTCTATTCTCAAGTTTTGTCTTATCGGCGGCGAAGACCAAAATCACATGACAAACTCGTGAGCACTGTAGAAGCCGAAATTGTCGATTTATGTGCCTCTGACCAACCAACCCTTTGCCTACCCCAGTAATTTTCGTATTGGAACGCCCCAGCGACTACAGCCGGCAGATACTTTTGCCACTTTGGATATATCATTGAGGGATACAGATACATTCTGGCGGCGAGCTTGCTGAAGTATTTATTCTAACGCAAATGGTTAATTCGGGGGCAATGGGAGGGAGTGAAGCAAAAAAGCCGGTTCGCAGACATGCGTAAAATCCAAGCCAGTGGTGTGCGTGCCTTTGTATCCGTATCTTTGTGTGGTGTGCGCCAAAAAGTTCTGTATCTGTAGAAGCACCCTCCCCCGCAGCACCGGCCTCTGGCGCATCGAGAAATCCACCATATTTTTGGGAATTTGTTATTGTTGTTGCCGCTTTGGGACGTTATTTAGAATTGTTGTTGTTGCTATCGCTTGTTTGTTTATCAAGGTATCTTTGATATATTGTATAATCGTTAGTATGTCTGTAGGTTTGTTCATATATACAAAATGGTTGGCCATATCTCCTCTCTCTGCCTCTCCTTCTTGCTCGCCAATTAGATGTTTCTTTTTTTTTTTAATTCTTTTCTAAATAAAAACGTTTGACCTTGGTTAACAATACGTCTGTATATGTATCTGTTTCTGTTTTGTTCCGTTTCTTTTGGTTTAATGACTCGATCTGATCCAACGAGATTCTAAACACTAGAAATATTTCTCCAAAAATAAGTAAACCATTTTATTTAATTAATTTTATAAATAATGTTAATGCTCAATTATTAATGTGAAATTCTTAATTTAAATATAATATTGCACATTTTAAATTAATAATTTCCAATGCACTCTTCTTCTTTAAAAAAAGTAAAAAACAACTACCTATTCTATAATTCGGATGATCGTAGGATCGAGTCCCAGCAACTGCGATTGAATAGCTAACTTGAAAGCTAATTGATCGCACGATTGCTTGTAGGATATCGTGCTCTTTCAATTCAACTGCAAAAATGGCGTCTTGCTTTATGTATCCATATATGTATGTAGCTAATGCGATAAAAGTATATAAATATATGTACATATGCATTCATTTACTCAGGAAGCCCTATATGAACAAAGTTCGCCCTCTGCCAGCGTCTGCAGCTGCAGCTCTCTGTATGTTTGAAAGCGCATTGCCAGTGTGTTTGTGTCCTTCGGCTTGCAAAATACACACATAGGTACAGCAACAAAAAATGTTTGCCAAGTTCAAGGACAAGGTTGCAGCAAGAGCGCGTCACTTTGACGCTGCTCGCTGCTCGATACTTTGAGCGCGTGTTTCTGCTGCACTCTGCTGCAAGCTCCTTTCGCCACTCTCGCTCTCGCCTTTTTATGCTTTTATTTAATTTCCAACTTTTCGGCTGTACCGAGCTTCGATTGAAGGCCCGTATTTTTTCCCTCTCTCCGAAATTCAAGTTCAAGGCATCGTTAATGCCATCTCTTTCTGACGCGAAATTAGCATTCACTCACTAAAAATGTGAGTGTGAGTTGCTATTCATTTGCTCAGCATCATCATCTCTCCCGGATTGCAATATTCTGAGATTGAGTAACGAAGGCCAGCGGTAGCAGCCAGTAATTTTGCTAAATTAGCGAATCAGCCGATAACATTTTGCTGCTTACGTTTGGTCAGTGATTTTTTGAAACAGAACGGAATAATTCTAATACTTTCATGCTTTTCGGGGCTTGTGGTCGCTGCTCTCGGAGTGACAACCTGTCAAACGTGTTTTGCCAAAAAAACACCACATATGTACATATGTTTGTACATAAAGCGTTCTGTGTTTGGTATCTGCAAGATACTCGCCCTGCTTGCTCAATTCTGTGCGAGCAACGACGGTGCAGATTCATCGAAAACAAACATAGGGACGAGTGAATTTAGATATAAAAATGAATGGTTCATTTTATCCACTTGTTCATTCCTTGCTAGAATTCATCTAACAGATAGATTCTAAATCTAGGCATGATTTGGAAGTTATTATGTAAAATTTAATGACAATGTTTATCTAGTAGAGTTTATGCACAAAACATAATCATAAGAGTTGTATATTTTTTAATTTGACTGAAAATCTTCCGTGTCATAATTTAGGACACAGCTGTACATGTATTCATATCCTGTCGTAGCGATATGGAATTTTATCGGCTAAAATTAAATTCAAGGCGGAAATGCATTTTGAAAGCCAAAAATTGAACCACTTTCCCGAAAACACGCCCCCGGAAAACGCCCTTCGATATATTGTCACCGGAAGCTTTCGAAAAACTCGTTTCCCAACCAGTAGGCGATTTCGAAGATTCTCAAAACAGGCAAAAGGCCAAAGGCACTGACGACACTCCCCCAGAAACAGTTCACCCGAGTCCGAGTGACTGATTATAATTATTTTTAAGGCACCGTAAAAATTTATTTCGATATTGTTCGAGAACAAAAAGTAATGTAGAGTTTATTCAATATGTCGAGAGAGAGAGAGAGAAAGAAATTCGGGACATAAAAAAGAAACACTTGTGCATGCTGCCCCTTTGTTGCTCTGCTGCTGCTGGTTGTCTCTTTTTTCGCCTTTATTACTTATTGTATTTGCTTTTGGGGTTTCCAAAAAAATTTCATGTATTGAGAGTGGCTGTTGTTGTTGCCGATGCCCCTGCTGCGATCGCAGCACACACACACACAGAGGCACTCAATTCTTCTTTCTTCTCTTTACACTTTTCGAGAAAAGTATCGTTGCGAGCTTTTTTTCGTAGTTCGTTGACCCTTCGGTTGGATTGAGGTTGTTCTGCGCGACGCCGACGACGTCGCCGCTGCTGCCGCTTAACGATGGCGGTCGTTTCTCGTGGGGTATTGTAATTAATGCAGAAGAGCCATATTTGGCCGTTTTGTAACTCTGAACCTCTTGTTAGGGCTGTCAGATTGAATGCAATCTCTTCAAGGGCTCGAAAAAAGTATGCAATGCGAAATTGGCAAAAGCCAAGCGCACACAGACACACACACACATCGATTTCCGACTGCACCGTCAACTGCAGCGCCAGCGCAGGCAGCGGCTGCGACCGCGCTGCACTCCCATACTCGCGCATTCGCTCGTTCTCATTGTTGTCTTGAACTTGAACTACACGTGGAGGCCGTGCACGAGTTTTTGACAGCCTCATCGAGCTGCTATACGAGGCCTTGCCATAAGGAGGCCGTGCCTCGGTTTTCAACAGCCACACAATCAATGCGCGTGCTGACTCGCTCACCACCCACCCTCTCTCTCAACCAGTCTCTCTCGCTGTGTTGCTCTCTGCAGTGAGTAAGCGGTGACTGGTGCAGCAGCAGCAAAAACACCACAGCGAGTGTGGGTGTGAGGGGTGGAATGTCAAACGAAAGGGAAGGTGCTCTTGCTGCGCCATTTATGTACATACAGATGTCAGAATGTATGTATGTATGAATTTGATTTAGCCAGAGAAGGAAACACGTCATGGGGGTTGCTGCTTCTGCACACGACTCTTTAATACAGTGTTTTTACCGCAAGTATTTAATTTCGCCAACTAGCGCAAAACAAGCTAGGAATATTACGCCATATTTGGTACTTTACGTATTATATCATTTGCACGCGCGGTATCTCTACGCCGCCAAATTCCCCCAACCCGCCACCGAACCCAGAACTGCGTCATTAGCAGTATGTGTGTGTGTGTATGCGTTCTCGCTCAACTGTAACTCGCTGACAGCGCTTCGTCTTTTTCGCTTTTTGACCTAGGCTAACCGCACTGCCGCCGCCCCACGCAAATTGTGCGTGCTCCTTGGCGTAGACGTTGACGTCTGCTGCGGCAGCGGCAGAGCAGCACGAGCTTGGACGATTTGTCTAGACCTTCGCAATATAGATTTTACATTTGTACATATGTATGTATGTATTTAAAAAGCAAACTATAGCTTTTGGAATACTGAACCCAAGAGAATTAATACGATGATTCATGATTATTTGCAAAATATCAGATTTGCAGAAGCTTGTAGTTCTACAAGACTACACAGAGAATCTCTAATGAATTTTTAAAGAATTCGCAAACCAGTCTTATTTTGAATATCGTTGACTTATGGGCTTAAAATAATATTTTATCAAAATCGCAATGGAATTTTCCGAGATTTTATTTGCCTTTCCTTAAACCGAAATTGAGATCATGGGCTGCCTTTAGGGAAATTCCAACACGCTTTATTTTCAAAGGTAAACGTATCTTATCGCTTTTAATAGTTCTTGTTCGAGTTTCCTGCCTTGAAAAGCTTTGGCAAATACAATTAATAATAAAAAAGATTCATTCCTGATCAGGTTTAGCTGCCCAGTTGATCCTTCTTAGAAGGAAATATAAAAGGTTGACACATTCCACCCAGCACACAGTGGACTAGCAAATCGGCACAGGTCAAATGTGTTTTAAATGTAAGCCACGCGCCTTCCTGCTTTTAAATTAAACAAATGCTATAGTCACATTTATTTAAGGTTTTGACTTAATGTGGCCTGCATTGCTGTTTCAAGAAATGATTGAGCTAATAAAATTGCCCAAACTTTGATTTCGTTTGCTGTGATGTATACTCCAGATATTAGAGCAGAAGACACCGAAACATAATCAAATCTTATATGCAACAGAGAGAGGGAGGAAAGCTTACACTGTGCTTATATTTAAATGTTCATTGACCCTCAAGAAAGTCCACGAAAGAAGACGCCAACAGCGAACACCGAACCCAAAGCACCGTCGAACTACATATGTATATAAATCTGTATGGATATGGGCGAGGTAAGGTAGAGTTGAGTGCGAGGAAGAGATATGGGGAGTGTATTGAGTTGTTTATGAAAGCTTAAGTGGATTGATGGGCTATAAATAGGCAATGGAGGATGTTTTACCCGGTATTACAACCTAGTGCCAACATAAAAAGTATGTAACAGGCTGAAGGAAAACTCAGATCAAATCAGATCAACTACCCAGCCCTACTACCCATCACCCACATAATCCTGAAATCACTTTATAATATATGTATATCCCAAAAACAGATTGGTTAATATTCACTAAGTAAGGCCCGCCCCAAGCAACCTCACTGATCTATCCAAACATGATCTCGATCTCAAAACACTCTGCCGGAGACCAGTTTCAGAGTCGTTTCTGAGCTATCCCAACAAAATAACGGTGATTCGACTTGCCCGTCGTGCTCTGCTCTCGGAAATCACCACGATCATTGACCGAGCGCTGAGCACGGCCATGCTTTTGACCTCATAATAGATAAATGTGTTTTCCCCCGAAACATTTCATTTTGGGTTGTCTGTCGTCGTCGTCGTCGTCCATACCTTCAGAAACTTTTTAGTTGGGTAGCCCCGGAGGAGAACTCGTCCAAAGCAGACGTTGGATCCGCTGCTCTCACTTCTTCTTCGCCTTCACAATAACACTCACACAGAAATAGTTTTTGTGTCGAATGTTAATGAACTTTTGTGCTAGTTTAACGCTCTGACGAATAAACATCGGGAACAATAACAACACAAGCCGAAAAAGTTTTTTGAACTTGCCTTCACGGAAAAAATAGTATTTTAACATTTGTGTGTTTCCCTTTGGTTTTATATAGTATGGTATAAGTTAAGGTTGAGTTCTTTTAGATGCAGGTTTTTTTTTAGAATATATATTACAATTAATTCCTAAGCTTAAGTTGGTTGTATTAGAAGTTAAAATATTCAACTTGTATATGTCCATAGACCTGGTCTAATATATAATATTAATTCTTTTGAGTCTAGACTAGCAATGGTGAACTTTGATAAAATCAACAATATGTAGCTTCAGTATATCTACATTTATAATTAAAAATTTATTTCAACATTTATATATGTAAGTCAATAACTCTTCATATATTTGGTTAGGAATGTCGCTTGAAAATATAGGGGCTTATCTTATAAGCATTACTGGCGAAATTTATTTTAGTTCGGAAATGCCTACTGACAATATATGTATATACATATATACGTATGTATATTCATATATTTCGGTCGATTAAAATATCATACTCGTCATGACTAACAAAGTGCTACAAATATAATACTGATAAGAATCGGCTTACTCTTTTCCAACTAATGCTCCGCCCCACAAAGGGAATTTATGGTGTACGGTAAAAGTTCCCTTATCTTGAGTTCAAACCACTCAAACGGAAAGTCACTCGAAAAAATCCCTATTACATATTAGGCTCAAACATTTTCCAAATGGAATTTCCCATTGAGGGAATTTTCAGATCGAATGGGAGAAACATTCTTGTTGACGGTGGTTGGTTTTCCCATGCCGCCGCCAGCTCTTTCATGGGTTTGAGGCCAATTTTTTGACAACTCACCCACCAGTCTCCGTTGCACCATCGAACATAGAACCTCGTGAGCGGCGGCGATGTAAAAGTTTTCCGTAACTCAAGCAGAGTTCGTGTAATTTTTCGTGTTGTGCGTTGTCCGTGGATAGATGTGTGTGTGTACGCCCGAAAATGACCGATTTCTCAATGAACGATATCTTGAGATCGTTTAGAAAAATGCGAATGAATAAAGGGTCGGGTCAATGCGGTCACCACCACCAATACCACAACCATCAGCAGAACTATCGCCACCAGCCTCCGCAAAATATCCAGGCCTATCAGCACACCTACCCCGTGCAACAGTCAAAGGATTTGAAGAAAATCATCAAAATCATAAAAAAGAATCTGATCAAGGAGAAGATCACGCGTCAAATGAAAATTCTTGTCTAAATGCCCTCCGAGCAATAAATTTAAGAACTGAATCAATATTAATTCTAAGACTGCTGCCTATAGATGTATATAACTCCAAGGACTGAAGACGTCAACCACTGACAAAAGTTCTCCTAAAGTCTGATTTTGCAATCCAAATCGATTAAGCAGCCTAGTATATATAGTTTTAGAAACAAGAGATCTCAACAAACTTGAGGAAATGTTTACAATTCTCACTGCAACTGGACTTTAATCAATCAAAACGATAAATTTTTGAGTTTATCAGACGAAACAAGATGACTGAGAGTAGGAATAATACCAAGACTTGGACAACCAAGCAAATATGGATTAAGGATGTCCTCAACAAATCCGGCACTGAACTGATGGATATATCCAAGACCAAGACTAAAGGTGCTCCCAAGAAACCGCCTGCAAAAGGTAACTAACAGAGAATGTTTTTTCCGGAAAACTCCATACAAACCTGGTCGGCCCCCCTCTTGTCTTGACGCCATTTTGTTTTGGTATACGAAAATTGGGCTTTGGGGGGAGGTTTTTGGGGGTTTATGCCAGCTTAAGTGTGAGAGCAAAGGAGGAAGAGAGTGAGAGGGAGAGCGCTCAATGGGAAGAGAAAAGAAATGCCGGTTGGAAAGCTTCGCTGGGTTGGGTGAAAATCCCGAAATGGGAAATTTTTGTAATTCAGAAACTGCGTAGCGTAGCTCTCAATGAATTACCTCCCCTTAACTCGATTCCTTCTCTCCCGCAAGTTTGTTTCGGGAAAACTCCGGCCGGCAATAACAGAAAGTGCGTAGTAGTAAAAAATCCCGGGGTGGGTTTTCCTTCCCCCTCTACCCCTTTGACCAAGGCTTTTCCACCCAACCACCCGTATCTAACTTTCGATGTTTGCTGTGGGGTTTTAAGCTGTTTGTATTTTTTTTTCTTTTCTGTGACGCAGGATCATATGATCAGGCCTACCTGCAAGGCAGGTAAGGGTTCTTGATACGAAACTATGACGAGGGTTTCCGGATAATTGCTTTAAGATATAAATAGCATTTACAAAATTATCAGATTTCCGTTCAAGATCAAATTATTTATTTGGTTTTCCTCTCCCTATTTCAGATTCAGACGCAACCAACATGGTTTACTATCCCGCTAATCAATTGCTCATAAAAACGGAGCAGCCCAGTCAGGCGCAATTCTGCCTTCAGGTGCCTCCTCCGCTCACGGCAATGACAACTAGCTCGCCGGGCATGGTCGCCTCCTCGGGCGGCCAGCCGGAGCACTACGAATTCCTCCAAACCCCTCAGCAGAGACAACTACAGCTCCAGCAGCAGCAGCAGCATCATCGCCAGGAGCAGCAGCAGCAATTCGTCAGCTACCAGCTGACCCTCCAGCAGCAACAGCAGCAACATGAAAGTATTACAACGACCGCTTCTCCAACGGCGGCTCAGAGGATTAAGACAGAGCCGCCGGTCACTGGATTCCCGGCCACATCGACGGCGGCAACAGCGACGACGCAACAGCGCAAGCCTGCCGCCAACAAGCCACAGTTCAAGTGCGAGCAGTGTGGCATGACCTTTGGCAGCAAGTCGGCCCACACCTCGCACACCAAGTCGCACGCCAAGAACGCCGAGCTGTCGTTAAACGGTGGCTTGGGTGGCGCCGTCGTGTCCTCCTCCTCCCCGGCCATTGAGCTAAACGAGGCGGGTCTACCGGTGGGCATACCCAAGAGCCCAACCATCAAGCCGCTGGCCAATGTGGCAGCCGGAGCCGATCCTTACCAGTGCAATGTGTGCCAGAAGACCTTCGCCGTGCCCGCCAGGCTGGTAAGTTTGTGCCTAAGCAACCAGTATTCCAGGAAATTATATATGTTAACTCCTTTTTCCTTCCTCCAGATCCGCCACTACCGCACCCACACCGGCGAACGGCCATTCGAGTGCGAGTTCTGTCACAAACTCTTCAGCGTAAAGGAGAACCTGCAGGTGCACCGGCGTATCCACACCAAAGAGCGTCCGTACAAGTGCGACGTGTGCGGAAGGGCCTTCGAGCACTCCGGGAAGCTGCATCGCCACATGCGCATCCATACCGGCGAGCGGCCACATAAGTGCTCCGTGTGCGAGAAGACATTCATCCAGTCCGGCCAGCTGGTGATCCACATGCGCACGCACACCGGCGAGAAGCCGTACAAGTGCCCGGAGCCCGGTTGCGGCAAGGGCTTCACTTGCTCCAAGCAGCTCAAGGTGCACTCGCGTACGCACACGGGCGAGAAGCCCTACCATTGCGACATCTGCTTTCGGGACTTTGGCTACAACCATGTGCTGAAGCTGCACCGCGTCCAGCACTACGGCTCCAAATGCTACAAGTGCACCATCTGTGACGAGACCTTCAAGAACAAGAAGGAGATGGAGGCCCACATCAAGGGACACGCCAACGAGATACCCGACGATGATGTGGAGGCAGCGGCAGCAGCGGCCACGGCATCGGCGGGCTCCTCGTCGGCCGGTTCTCCGTCCTCGCAGGGCATCAGCAGCAACTCGGAGAGTAGCAATAACTCGCCTCCAGGATCTCCGCCGGCCACGAAAAAATCCCGTCAGCCGCGTCAGCCACGTGGAGCCAAAGCAGCGGCAGCGGCAGCAGCAGCCGCAGCAGCAGCTACTGGCAACGCCTCCTCTTCGCCACTTTCGCCCAGTTCCCTCAGCTCCACGTACTCGCCATCGGCCAGCAGCCTGGCCTCGCCACCGCCCGCCTCGGCCCATTATCTGAACGCGCACGTGGAACCAGATGCTCGGAGTCGGGACAGTGGAGTGGCGAGCGCCCAGCCCACAGCCCACATTAGTTATGCCGAAGAGGAGCTGCCCACGGACCTCAGCATGCAGCAGCAACAACAGGGCCACAGTCAGGTGCCTCCGGTCCAGGTGAAGACCAGCTATTATCAAGAGCAACCGCCCAGTCTACTAGAGCTGCAGCCCCACGCTGCTCCTGGTCTCACAATCAACCCAGCGCTGCTCGAGGCGGCCAACATGGCGCGTCGCCATCACGATCACAATGGTGAGCATCAGGTGCAGGATGAGGACGTGCACGCCGCCGCCTGGCAAATGATGCAGCTGCGTCGTGGTCATGCGGCCTCGCCTCCCCAACCGCAAGAGCCGGAGGAGATGCCACTTCAGGTGCAGCCCACGCTGCATGTCAGCGACCTGGCGGCCAACTACGATGACACCCACGAGGCCACCGTGCTGATTGAGCACTTCAAGCGGGGAGATCTAGCCCGTCATGGACTGCACAAGGGATACGCTCCAGTGCCAAAGTACGAGTAAGTTTTAGAACTTTGATTTATTTTTTAAAACAAAAACAAAAAATACCTTAAATCATAAATAGATGACTAAATATGAAACATCGTTACTTACAGATCCGCCCTGCCCAATCCGGACATCGTGCGCCGCGTGGAGGCTGCCATTGGACTGCGGTCAAGCACGGAGTCGCCCGAGAGAAGTTCCTCGCCGGAGAGCGATTCGCTGATGATGGCCGATCGCAATGTGATGACCCTGCCGTTGCGCAAGCGCAAGCACTACATGAACAAGGGCGAGGGGGAGGCGACGGACAAGGGACTGGGCTCAGGCGGGGAGGAGGCAGTAGCCGCCTCGTCCAGCGTCACCGATACAGCCGGCGCAGGGGACGGGACCGGATCAGGGTCCAAGGTGATGAGGATGAGCTCGGTTATCCAGTTTGCAAAGGCCTCGTAGATGGGTCCGGTCGGTCGATCCGCCCAACCAGCATAAAGACTGTCCAAACAAATTTTAACTGAAATTAGTTTTAGTTACTTCTTTCGAGGTTCGAGGTTGGGCCTATACAGAAAGAGAAAGCTAGAGATAGAGAGTGAGAGTGAGAGCGGATTTTTTAGCAGCAAAAGAGAAAATGCCAAAAGTATTATAAAGAGAGAAAATTTGTTTTTAAAAATTACCCTTGCTACCCCCCAATTAATGTTTTTATTGAAAAACTCAAGTTTTCTTGAAACGATTTTTGTTAAATCTATGATTTTTTTTAAATGAAATTTAAATTAAATTTTTAAATTTGAATTTTTAAAATGAAATTATACCTTGTACATTTTTGCATTATCATTTGGAAGATATACCAATGTGTATTCCCCCTGTGTTGTCACTTTTAGTCAAATTGCAACGATTGGCATTGTAATGGGTATTAAGCATTTGCATCACCAACATGCATGCACCAACATGATCACTTAATAAGACCCAACCGTAAACCGTACACAATAATACACTGCGTGCATTAATTAATGCGCATAATAATGAAATAACGTATGTAAGGCCATATTGGCATTTAATATACATATATACATTTATGATAACTATAACACTTATTTATTACTGAAATGAGAACCCCCCTGCTCGCCAAACTTCTTCCTTCTCCCCCCGCCACCAACAACAACATCATCTATCCGCCATTTGATATGCATTTTATATTTTATATACGAAACATACACTAAACAACCAAGTCATTGAGAAGTAAAAATATTTAAAATAAAATAAAAAACAAAAACAGAAGCGGTAATCATAAATTTAAAATTTTACAATACGGAGAATATTGAACTGATAAGCAAGAAGCAACAACAAGATAACAATTAAAATCATAGGCGTCGAAGCATAATAATTTTTTGTAAACGCTATGTTATTATATAAGTTAATATTTAGGCCTAAATTGTAGCATCAAATATTGAACGAAAAAATGCAAATGAAATATAAAATTCAATAAAAAAAATGTGTAATAATCTCTAACTATGTACAAGAATTATTTCGGGGGTACGTTAATTGGGGAAAATGTAAAAGAAACTTCCGATCCAGATGCTGCTATCCGGCTTTTTCATTTTTCTTGTCGCTACCAATTTTTCCTAGTCGGGCATCGTTATGTTAAGGGGGGTAAGGTATACTTTTTTTTTTTTTGTAAATTGTTTTTTATTTTTTATTTTTAAGGCTCAATATCTTAAGAATATTGTGTCCAAGTTTCACATCGATCATTGAAAATTTGGCAAAGTTATACAGAGTTTAACGAGGGTCGCTTGGTGTTCAATGTATGAGCAATCACAAAGTTTAAAGCGCTCTCCTGAAAAATGCCATTTTGAAAATTGGTTACACGATAACTCCAATCAGAGGGAATTCTTTAAGTACTCACGTCAAGCTTTTTTTAATTTTATTATATTTTTTATTTAACAAATTAACTTAATTTTTTAGTCAAAAATCG
>JAEIIJ010013212.1:0-84877 GCA_018904815.1 Drosophila ogumai | reverse complement strand
CTCCGTTGCAACCGAACCGAGGAGAATGTGTTCGACGAACGTGTTTGAATGTGACATTTTGTTTGCCCAATATCGAAATATCGATATTTTTATTTGATATTCTTTGATATTTTTCCCTTGGTCACTCTGATATATTTTTAAATTTCCGACAAAAAAATTTCCCCCTAAAAAATCCACACCCGATACACGAACCACGAACACGATCTGGCAACGCAGGTCGCTCGTGCCATTATCGAAGTGTTGCCAGATCGTCGGCGCAAGGGCGACCAGCGTTGCCAGACCTCCCGTGAACGACCAACAGTAACAGACATTTTTGATGAGGTTGTGAAATAAATAAGTGCAATGATATAACAACGTAATCGTCTGACGTAAGGAATCCTTGAAGAGCTGTATCCTTTTTTATATGATGATTATCAGAATATATATGACTCTTGAAAGTCATTTTTTCAGATGAAGTGAAAAATGTTCCACGATCGGATTGTGTTGAATATTATCCTTGGAATCTCTTTAATGGTGTATTTTATTGCTCATTCGCCATGTGGGCCAGTAAGATTATTATATAGATTAATTGGTTACTTAAATTCTGCCTTTTTCTTGTATTTGTTCAGCGGAACTCGACATTTTTTAGCTTATATGTATGTTCAGCTATTTTTGCTCAGAAAGAAATGACCATCACTGCCCCTGCGCAGACGAACCCAGGAGAGCAGACCAAAAAAAAGGACTTAGTTTCGCCGCTCTGTGGACTTAAACTATGCCTTGTGGATTGTGGGACTCTGTGGGTTCAAATTGAAATGCGCGCGCAAGTTTAAAAGATTCAGTTATTTCACGCAGCTTCACTTCATCTCGTCGGCGCTTCAGTCTGAGCTTGTGCGGTCCTGTGAACACAACGCGGCGGTATAACGGAACGGATAACGGGACTGAGCCGAATGCTGGCTGTCAAATGTAGGAGAAAATTGCATGTGCCATTTAAGTGAGTTTCTGTGCGATTTGCTGGGCGATTTTTATCGCCGTCAGCCGCCAGCTGTTCCAGCGGGGCCAGAAAGCAGAAAATCAACGAATTTCTGGCCACGTGTTATATGGGCTGAAATTCGGTTCTTTGCGAAATCAACGATTATTATGCAAATTAACACAACAGCAACGGAGACTTGGGCCAGCATCCAATCTCCAAAAAATATATAAAAAAAAAGGAAACTCTGAAACTGGAAGCGCTCCTTGGCGATTCTTCTTCTGTGTTTTGTTGCTGCTCCTTCTGCTGCACGCAGACAATGACAGAAATTTGTCATCACACACACACAGCCTCATACGCACAGAGAGCGTAGAACAAAGGCAACGGGAAAAAGATAAATACGCGAAGGGAGTGCGAACGGGAGAGTGGATGGCATGGGAGTGAGAGAGAGCAGAGCAGCAGCCGTCCGTCTCACTCACGCACTTGACTGAACATTAAACTCGCATTTTTTTATGTGGGCGCATGGAGATTTTAGAGGCCTGCTGGTTCTTACTGCTGCTCCTGGTGGCATCCTGGCATCCTTGCCGGTCGCCGCACAGCGTCGGCATCTATATGACTCCCCCTTTTCATCATCTGTAGAATCCGCATTCGCATTCCCATAAGCATCCGCATCCGCCATCCGCAATTTTTGACAGCTGTCAGCGTGTTTCGTACGGACGTGTGTGTGTGTGCGCTTGGTGTGTGTCGGTGTATGGCTGGCACAGTTATTTCCACTTGGGCGGCAAGGTCAGCGCAAATTGAAAACAGCAAAAAACAAAGGCAAAGGCAGAGGCATGCCCAGCTACAACGGCAAAATCAACGGTAGCCACAATAACAGCAGCATCACCTACAACAGCAGCAACAGCAACAACCACAACAACAACGGCAACAACAACTAACGAAAATGTTTGAGAAATATGTCGCCACATATGTGCGCGCGTGTGAGCAAGTGAAATTAAAATTCCCGCATGCCTAATGAATTCGCCCCGCTCGTTCGCCGTCCCTATCCCACAGCCGTTATGTGTGTGCGAAAGCGAGTGCGTGTGCTTGTGTGTGTGCGTGTGTGTCGCTGACTTCGGAATGACAAAAACAACAAGAGCCACAACGATATAGCAGCTACAACTAAAACAATGGCTTGCTAAGCTGCTCGAGTGAGTGAAAAAAGAAGTAAAATAAGTAAGAAAGAAAGGAGAGCCAAAAAAAAGAGAGAGCAAGAGCGTGAGAGAGGCTGAGGAGACAACGGAACGAAAGCAAAAGTGAAGCTTGCAGCGAAGAAAGGTGAGTGAGAAGTTAGAAGAGATGCCCCGAAAAAGTGTTCTTTACAAACGAGAACCATAAACTTTAACTGTAAAGCAATCGAAATATAACGAGTTTTCAAGAATCGTATTTATTTATTTTTGTACGGATTTCAATAAAGTTTGGATATAAAAATGCGTATACGTAATATTGTTATTACAATGCCCCAAAAGATATGCTACAAAAATAATAAAATTTAATAAGAGGTTAATTTGTTAATGTATTGAAGAACTACTCTTTTATCCTTAAACCTTTTCTGATTTTATTTATTTTTCAATGATTTTAGTGTTTATGATGCGAATACGTAATAAAAGCTTAGACATGAATTAATTTCCAATTATATAACCCTGTAACCCTCACAAAATTCCCGTAATTTCTCTTCTCCATCTTGCAACTGACATCAACTGTTTTCCCATTCATCAAAACTAAAAGTTGAAAGTGCAAAACCCACAAACAACACTCACCCACTCACACACACAAAAATGCAAATTTAGTCGAATCAAATTGCAATTGCGGCTGCCACACAAACAAAGAAACAAAACCAACACACAAGCAAAACTTCAATAATATGAATAAATGGAATATGTTGCCATAATCTAAAGGATGAGTAGCTTTATGCACTATTTGGACTTCAGAAAATTCCTAAGCATTCCTAGCTAATCGAAATCATGTTGACAAAATATCGAAAGCTTTCTACACAAGGAAAAAATACAAGAACGTTAGAGGAGCAAATAAATGTACAATATTATTAAAATAAGCCCAAGCCCCAAAAAGAGCTCAAGCCTCTCATATTTGCTTATCATTTTAAGCTAAATTGTTGTTTATTTTCGAATTGCTCAATGCACTTTGAACTAATCCCGAATTGATGACAAATTTTCTTGATATTTTCTTCGTTTGTCTATCCAAAGAGAAAAGTTTATCGATTACAAGTTATGGTCTTATGGTTTTCAAACTCTCTCTCTCTCTCTGAATATAAAATATATAGAAATAAAGTCATTACCATCTGGGAAGAGGACTTGAACTGGGGGCTCTCCCCCCCGAAAAAGGAAAACCAATTAAAATTATTTGTGGCGTCAAAGGCGAATGGCAAAGAATGCGGTGAGGCGAAATGGAAACGAAGCGAAATGGAAACGAAACGAAATGAAATGGAGAGATGTGAATGGGCCCTCAGCTTCCTCGTAAATAATGCGGGCATTAGAAAGGACTCTTGTAGCACCCACCACCCAGCATCACTCGACACCGGGTGTCCTTCGCCGCCGTCGCCGCTTGCCGCCTGCCGCCTGCCGACTGTTTTGTGAGCCAACTTCTTTTTGGTCCATTGCAGCGGGGCATAAAAATGTTAATTTATGTTCGCTGCGCCTCACAGTTTGCATACTTGCTGCTGGTCCTGAGTGCTCATTTTCGTTTCGGGCAACAATTTTTCGTTGAACACATAAAAAAGATTTCTGTGCTTCGAGTTTTTTCTTTTTATTTATTTATTTTTTTTTTGCTTTTTTCGGCAGATAAACTGTTTTTCTCCTTTGGTGTTGCCATTGCTGCTGCTTTGAATGGAACGTGACTGTGTCCCGAAATATGCGAAACAGTTGCCAGGCCCCGGGTTTTCCGGTGTTTCCCCCTCGGGCTTCGAATCCGAATCCAAGCCTGATTTCCATCTCTAGCGGAGTAGCGTCATAGAGGGTACTTTAGCTGCAGTACAATTAACAAGCTGCCATTAATGTGGAAAAAAGGATTCCACGCCGATTTTCGTGCGATTCTCGGGGGCAAGATTGCAAGGCATGCGTGCGCGAACATTTAATTAAAGCGACTTATTAAGTATGTAAATTTCCGCAAATGATTAATTTGCATATTTATGAGACTAAAATGAGCAGGATAGGGGGGTAGCGTCAGACAACTAAAACAACAACAACAACAAAAGACGTCGGCAACTGTCAATAATAATCAGGCAGGAACGTGAAGAGGGGATGGTTGAGATGGTGGAATGGTATGGCGGCATGGTAGAAGGGGTTGAGATAGCCAACAACAGGGGGTGAGGGGAAGGCAAAACAACGACGGCTGTAATAACAATTTGAAATTGAAATTATGAATTTAACATGACAGCAAACGATGCGCGCAAGTTTTATGGCTTTTAACTGCAGCTTAAGGAGTTTACTTACGCCGGCTAATTATGCGTAAGACGAAACGCGACAAACATCAAGAAAGAACATCGTCTTGAGGGTGGATTCTCCATGGAGATGTCCTGGCAGCTCCAACAAAAATCAGGCAGCAGCTGCTCAAGTTACATAGAATGTATCCTTGCCAAAGATTCTTAGACAATTTAAAAATATGAAAATATTAAAAGATATCAAATTGTCTTTTTTCAAGCTCCGTAGATATTTTTTGCTCAATTTACCCTTAACATATCTTGCAGTTTCCAACAAAAAAAAGTACAAAAACTAAGCAACAAATTAATTGATTTAAATTACTTTTTTTTTAGGCATGCTAAACTTTCCAAAAGCGTATCAATCATTTCACGGGACAGTTTCGTTCCACCACCCGCCAAGTACCTTGCTGTTTTGCCTGAACACTCTCCTGTGGCCACTAATTAATCATAGAGCAGTGGCGACGCACTCGCGCTGCCCTCATCGTCGTCGTATTCCAATTAAGTGCATTTCTTCGTTTCCACCTTTCCCCTAGATACACCTTTACTGCGTCTGTAGACACTGAGAAAATCCACTAAAAATGTAAATATTAAAAGTTTAGAAATGGGTATATATTTAATAAATGTAAAGTTATAAAAAAGTTAGTAACAAAATACACTTCGATATGAAAAAAGTTATTTATTATGTTAAATACAAATTCAAACTTACCTCTATATTTTTCATTTCTCTCTGTGTACAAGTATGCTGCGACGTGCTCCAATTAGCGTGGATGGCCACGTTGGAGCAGACCCTTCCTTCCTTCCTTTGCCATTTCCCCTTCATCAGCCACTGAAAAGCAGGTTCTCAACGCCCTGGCCATGTCAACTGGTTTCTCCATTCCGGCCCCAAAATTCCGGACCTATGAAATACCCACACATATACACAAACACACCTGAAAGCGTGGCCGCTTTGCGTGTCAATCAATGGCAATAACGAAAAACAGCTTCAAACGAGTGGATGCTTTTCTCTTCCTGTTGGCCACTAATTCTTATTGGACGTCACACTCGACAGCATTTCACATTTTTGCCATCAGTTTTTCCACCATTTTCGCACTTTTAAGCCTCTTACGCAACCTTCGCTGACTGTGTGTGTGGCGTTGCCTAATTAAAATTTCCCCAAACCTCACTTTCCGGTTCCTCGCCATCACCATCGCCATCGCCATCGTCATCGCCATCTTCATCGTCCTCGTCATCATTCTGCGATTCTGTAAAAGTCAACAATTTTTAATTTGCCAAACAAACTGTATATAATTAATTAAAGTTTAACGTGGGCGTCACAAATGAAAAAGTAGCCTTATAAGTGCCTACCCATACCCCTTTTCCTTTTTACCAACGTAGGAACCCTTCCATATCTTTCAACAATGTTCTTCCGTCGGTTGTTTTTGTTGTTGCCTGCTGCTGCTTCTGCATTCTCATTTTGTTTTAATATGCAAAGTCAACAACATTCTGTGTCAGCCGAAGGGCAAAATCAACAGGACTATACTATGTTCCGGAGGAGGGGGCATACAGGGAGTGATGATGGGTGGAGTGTGCCAGAGAGGGAGAGAGAGGATGGAGGCAGGAGGCAGACGGCAGGCGGCAGGCGGAACAGTTGACTGCCCAGTGGCCGCATTAGCCAAAGGAGACGAAACGAGACTCGTGAGGATGGATGTCAACTGGCCAACTGACCAGTCTAATGGACCAGATGCGTCCCTGTGTGCGCACTGAGCGAAAAATAGGACACCGTTAGAGTGATTACCCTTTGAATTGTGTTACTTAAAATAGGCCTTATTTTTACTGTCACTTAAAATTACCATTGATATTATAATTTGTTTTTCTTTTTAACTTCCAAGTAATAATTATTTAAATTTCTTGGTTTTCCAAATAAGTAATATAAAATGTTAAGCCAATGAAGTCCTTGCTCGCCCTTGTCGCACTAGGATATTAATAAAATAAAAATTAAAATGAATTATATACATATGTAGTTTATTACAATTCTCAATTTGTATTTATTCTTCTTCTTAACAAACAGGGTTATATAACAAATTATAAAACAAACAATTTTCTTTATTATTTCTTTTATTTTTATTTTCTTCTTTTAAAATACAAAATTATGTAATTCTTAATTGTGGGCTTTTATCAACTATATGTATTTTTCTCAGTGCCCTTTGTGTGGGCTTGTAGTTTCTGCAGAAATATGCGTAGAGAAATGTGGGTAGATGCAATTGGCATAACTGGGCCTGCAAACTATGTATACAGGTGTAAACAGGTATGAAATCCCTTCTACTGCGAAACAAGGGTTTTAGCCCGTTTTTCATCATGGGCAGCTTTTATAAAATATATTCGTATTATTTATTCAAAGCAGCTACTTCTGTTCCGAATAGTTTCAGTGTTAGAGAGGCAGTGCTATAGAGACATTACGGTACAATTAAAAGTCCTAGTCTTGGATTATGTAAAAGTATCCTTTGTATCTTTGCGCTTGGTTTAAGCTGACCTCAATTTCAGATGTTTACGTCAGCATGTCTAGTTGGGAAAACATTCACGCCTTTTGCTGCTCAAGTGATTGGCATTCATTTGATTGCGTTGAATTGAAAATTGAATTTACCGCAAAATTTGCTTAATCTTACACACGCACACCCGCAAACTAACACGCACACACACACCCTCGCAACTGGCAATTGCAATTGCCTATGAGTGTGGGCTTCGAGTGGGTGGTTTTAAGGGTGTTTTGTGTTGGGCGGTCGGGCGGTTTTCGTGGGTGGCCATATGGCAATTGCATCACCATCTGAGCTGGGTTCGTGTCATTGACGGTTTGCCGTCAATCAGTTGTCGTTATCATTGGCATTGTTCTGCTGCTGTTGTTGTTGTTGTTGTTGTCGATTCCCCAGCGATGCATCTGTACATACATACATGTGTATGTCATGTATTTGCATTTGTATCTTCGACTGCATTATGACAAAGACAATATGTAAATAAGCTTTTAATTGGTTTGTAATTATTATTGCTGCGGCTGTTGTTACGTTGCCCATTTGTTGTTGATTTCAAGTGGTCTAGGTGTGTGTCCACAGTTACGAAAATAGCCCTTCGGTATTGATTTAATAATTTGTGTATTAATTGCAGCCAAAAACGAAACGAAACTTTTATATTTGCTCGTTAATTATAATGCTTGATTTACTTGTGTTTTTAGTGCGGTTGAGTGTCCTTTAACCCAAAATAAATGTGATTATTGGATTAAGCAAATGGCCCTTTATCGAACATAATTATCTCATTTATTTAATAGTGATTGAGGAGCTTAAAGTTTCCACAGTGAATGTTAATTTTCGCATTTATTTGGCCTTATAAAATATTTGACCCTATTTTAATTATAATTATATACTTGCATCTCATATTATCAGCTTATTCTTGATAATAAACCGTCCCTCGATTAATTTTAAGACTTCAATTTGCAACATCATGCGACATTATATTAATTTATTTTTGTCAAAGGTACATAAAAGTTGATGGACATTAATTAATGCTTTTTATCGCTAACAGAAGCCATTAAGAATGCATCTTACCCCAAAAGCTTAAAAATGTATAAGCCGCAGCGCAAAACTTTATCGATCATTTCGGCGTTAATTAATGGACCAACAATATTCTTCTGCCAATCTTGGGGCACATTTTTTTGTTCATTTTTGTTTGTTTATTTTTTGTTCGAAAAGCTCGTTACGCAGTTTCGGTCATTAATTTCTCCCTGCTCTCTCTCACACACACACGCATAAATTTGCAATTAAATTGTATATATATCGCGGGAGGAACGATGGCAGCGGCTCAGGAAGCAATGAAAAAATGGTTGCCTACTTTGGCGGGCACTTATCAGACTCGGCTTTCGACTCGCCGCCAGATCGCGATTCGTTTTGCGACATTTGCCATTTGCGATTGCGATTGCGACCGACATTCCCATTGCCATTTGAATTTGTTTGCGGTCGACGTGAGGCTCGTAAAAAAGGCAAAAACGCATAAAATGCAAAAAGCAAAAGCTGCGTAAAATTGAGCTCTGAACACCGCCCTCCAGCATCGTCGCGGAGGGGTGTTGGAGGGGGGAAACAAATCAAATCACGTGCAGTTTGAAAGTTTGAAAAACTCTGAAGCTGGCTAAAATGCTTGTATGTGTGTGTGTGTGAGTGCTGATGTAGATAGAGGAGAGCCAAGAGTCTGTCCTCTGTCCTCCCTGCCTCTCAGTTTTTCTGGCTTTCTGCTTTTCCGACTTTCCAACTCTCGGCAGCTGTGTGACGCACACAAGCGACTGTGGGTCCAGGTCTGAACTTTCGAAACTGGCTGGTTTCGTTGGCCTCAATGCAATCACAATAAAAACCGCACGCATACGCACAATTTTCATTATAATAAAACTGCGCATAAATATCTAAATGAGCAATAAAAATGTTTTATGTGCAATGCGACGGCGGCGATTCTACGACTCTACGACATCGACACCGCCTATGAAGTGGGAGGAAAGCATAAAATCAGCAGCAGCAGCAGCTGCCAGGACCACAGGAAAAAGGATATGTCAGATAGCAAAGGACACACAACACACACACACACCCATATGGCTGTGATTGGCAGACAGCTTCCCAGATATCGAACGAGAACGAGAACGAAAACGAGAACCCAAAAACTTGACCTTACTCCAACTTTGACTCTGACACTTTTCACTCGATATGCGTTTCGTAATTTACAACACAAATACCCATTGGCAGTATGCAGCATACCTTTGTGTAAATATTAGGGTGTATTTGATGGCAAAAGGAATGTTTTATAAATAAATATGCAAAAATTAAAGCAAGGGATAAGAGTAAATATTACTTTGAACTAAATCTTTTACTGTTTTTCATTATAAATGCATACAGATATAGAGTTTCTCCTTTTTAAATTTTGATATTTAAATTGGCACACCCTACTTAACATATCTGCATGAAAATTCCCAAATTTTTGGCCATGTCATAAAGTTTTTAAAAGCAATGACAGCCAAAACAAACTGTCTGGGCCAGCAGCACGGGGATCGATGCCGAATACTGAGGCATTACATATGCCTGAAATATTTAAAAGCATCTGCGTGTGAAGGGTGGCCGTGTGTGCGGCGGCACTATAATAAAAACAAAATATTAAAATGTCGGAAAATATTTCCTTTTAGCTGATAGAAATATACATTTTTGGAGTGTGCTCATATGAACGATAAAATGGCAGTCGAACTGCCAAAAAGCAAATTGACAGGAGGCCGACGATGATATTGATGCAAACGGCTGTCTCGGCGTATTATAATAAAATCCATGAATACCGAAAGTGGTTGTGGGTTAAAAAGGCTTTACAGGTAAATATTTATAAACGATATATGTATGTGTACAAGCCTGATCTGTGTGCAGTATCTTAACTTTCATCGGACTCATTTTCACCCATTTTCAGTCTCAATTTTCAGCTCTTTGGAGCTACGCATATATAAATGTCATTAAACGCTATTACTCTGCTCATTCCCTTTGTGCATATATATATTTATATATCTCCATGCTGTGTCAGATGAAATTTTTGCCAACGCTTAATTTGCCAGCCTTTGTGCGTGCGAAGTAAATTGCCAGACAGTTGATTAATGCATTTTATGGACAGGTGCCATGCGGCAGCCCCCGAATGAAACGGATTACTTAATGACCGCGCCGACGACGGGGCGTATGCGCAATGTTAATGAAATTTCATACAAGTGCTTGTGTGCATGGTACATACATACATATATGCACGAGTCTGGGCAAAAAAATGTTAATTTGCATTGCAATAAGAAACTTGTAAGCGCGCTCCCAAGCAAACTGCACAACAATGCCAACAAATTGAGATGTCAGTAAGGGGGGCAGTGGGCGTGGAGGAAGTGTGTATGCCGTTGTATTAAAACAATTTGCTCTTTGTGTGCGAACAGCGGAAAAGCAATGGCATAACGATGGTCGGAGTCGGAGGTCGGCGGCGGACAGACCGCTGCGAGGCGCGCTAAATAACTGAAGGAAACGCTGGCCCATGGCAGTCGTCATAGGCAGTGCGGCCTGTCAGTTGCAGGCGGCCTGTTGTCGCAGTTGTTGGTGCCCGACGGCCATGTAAAAATATGGCACACGTTGCGTATACGTCACAAGCACGCACACATGCGAGAACAGCGAGCAGCAAGCAAACCAACATACACGGAGCGAAAAAATGAACATCGAAATAACAAAAACAAAAAAAAAGAAGAATAATAGAGAAGAGATTTAATTTAGTAAACAAATAAAAAAGTTTTAAAAGTTTTAAAAAATTTAAATAAATCAAGAAAAATGTACATATATTCAATGCTTTGCCTTCCAATTATTGGAGTTTCTCTCAGTGCATGTACTGCCGAGATGTGAAAAATGTTGGCAGCTCCGGGGGAAATTGAGAAACTGACGGGGGAGCCCAGAGCCCAGAGCCGAGAGAATGAAAATGGAAAACAGGAGCAGCAGCAGCAGCGTCAGAAGAGGAAATGTCCTGAGTGAATGAGTCCGTTTTTGGGGTGAGTGTGAGTGTATGTGTGCGAATGATGGTGGAGCTCGTGTGTGTTTAAGTGTGCCTGGGTGTGCGTATTTGAGGGGAGAAAGTACTGGTGGTGAATACGTAGGTGGGCCAACGACATGAGCCGTGACGTTAGGCTCATTTATTTATTATTTCCTCAGATTGAAGCACTATCAATAACCAAGTGCAAACAAGGCGAGAAGAATCCAGCACCGGCACACACACACGCAGAGTCTGAATTTGTGGGGAGCATCAGCTGGATGCTTGGGGAACGTATTTTGGGTTTTGGTTTTATCAACTTTACAGCCTAACTGGTGGTAGGGCTTGTTTATAGATCCATTCTGTGCAATCTGAGAGCATCTGGAGACGCATAAACATGGATATTCGCTTAACAGCTTGATTGAGTTCCGCTTGGCCTTAGTTTTCCTATACGTTTCCCCTTTAATATTTGGTTATTTTCCTATAAGGTGGCTTTGAACTTCAATCAGGAGAATATTTAACGAAAAAGCATACACGAAATATAAATAAAATGCTTAGATGTTGAACCGGAAATTAAAGCAAGGATTTTAAAAATCGTATACTTGGGAGCAATTCCCTGAACTTGTAATTATCATTTGTAATTTGATGACCTATACAACCGGAAATAAATCGAAAATAAGCTTTTTTTTGTTGACCTGAAAATTCTTACACCGGATTTCCCGTTCAAACAGGGTAATTTTATGCTTTCTGCCCAACTCTTTCGCCTTTGTTATCTCTGCTGAACTGTTTGCATAAATCAAAACTCTTTTCATTTCCCGCCCGGGCTCCTGTATACACGCTTTCCCATGTGTGCCATTCATTTAGTTGTGCATTCACTTTTTTTTGTCATATATATGTACGTATTCATATATCTTTTTTTTTGGAAAGGCCGGAACCATGATTTAGTGCCGCAACTAGCTGCTGGCTGGGCCAGGCTTAATGATGTCAATCGGCGCGTGCTTTGGCTTTAAACTAAGGCCGCATATTTGCCAAGTTTATTTGGCCAGAAAAAACAGAAATGGGGGCCCGCACACATTCATCATAAATGTGGATGAGATACGAGCCCCGGAGAGGGGCCAGGGCGAGGCTGAGGTTGAAGGAAAGGTAACATGGAAAAGCAATCGACGGGCAAAGGGGCGCATATTTCACGACCCATCTCCAAAAAAGGTTCACAAGTGCGCTGATATGCGAAGAGATGCTTGCCAAAAAATTACATGGACCATTGGTCAGCGGCAGCAACAACAATCAGTAAAGGCAACGAGCGACCGGGCCGGCAACATGGCCCGCAGCAACCCTTAAACAACATCCCACATCCCCCGACTCCCTTTCACGTCCACACACTCACTCGTATATTCATATACGAGGAAGAAAAAAGCAAAAAAAAAACACCTTTGATGTATGTAATTTTGTTACCATTTTTTATGCCTCCCATTCCAATGGCATTTTGTTGGTTTGTTTCGTCCACTTTTTGGCCATAATGTAGAGCCGCCTCCTCTCTGCGGGTGTCTACAGCTGTGGTGAACAAAGTAGTTTAGCACTTAACAGACAACTAAGATGTGGTCATTTCCATTTGTCTGTCGGTCTTTGGGGAACTTTAAGGGCCATAAGAGGCAGGAGCCTGGCAGCCAAAACAATTTACATTTGTTTTATAACTTGACCATACCTACTGGCTGTGGCTTTTGTAAGTTTACAGATGCTGAAAGAGAATTGTTAGTTTTTATAGATTTGTATATCTTCATCCTAAGAATATGCCACGCTTTAGCTATAATTAATTCCCAGCTTTAAGTGAAAATACATACTTTTATATACTTTATGCTTTCTGCCAAGAAAAAGAATTAAATGTAAAATAAAGACAAATTTTCGCTACATTTGTTAGTTTACGCTTTTTATGACGTACTTTTAGACGCATTTTTAATGGATTTCAAAAACACTTATTTTTAACAACATCAATCAAATTCCACTAATATTTTGGACACAACTGTATGAGAATGTGTGTGTTCCTCTGAGAGTGTGCGTCGCTCTGTGTGCGTGTGTCTGTGACACAGAAAGCCAGTTGTGCGAGGTGCGAAGCTGTGACGTAAGCAGAGAGCCAAAGCAGCGGAGCACTGGCCATCAAATTGGGTTACCAAAAAAAAAAAGGAAAAAAAAAACAACGAAAAGCTGAGCGAGAAAAGGACGGTGGGATGATACATTTTTTTTCTCAGTGCCTCCCGCCGCCACAAGGGAAATGAGATTTGCGCCTCAGAGCGGCAACGTGTCAGTTTCAAAAGCGGAGGAGCAAAAAAAAAAAAAAAAGAAAAAACAGCGAAGGATTAAGGATAACAGCGGGCTAGCTGGTGAACTGAACTGAATTTTATATTGCCAAAAGCATATAAACAGCTGAATATAGAATGGATATTCCGGCCAAAGTCCAGGTGATTGATTTGATTGGTAGCAATTGCTGCTTGACATTCATGCTCCTCGCCCATAAATACTTTGGCCGACTTCAGATCTACACGTGTATATGTAGGCAATATGAACTAATTGGCCATCAACAGAATGAAAAGTTGGAAACTTTTGACGCCGAGCGCAAACTTCAGACGAAGATGAAGTTGTTTATTGACTTTTTTCCCCACAGATAGGCGGGGAGAATTTGCTTGGGACTAATTGAATTATGGCTATCCAGCCGCTTCTCCGGCCTTTGGAAAATTGTCATCTCGGCCGTCAGTCGGTCATCGAATAATTATCGCGCAGTAGACAATTTTCCAGCAGGGGACGAAGCGCACTTTGACCTTCGCTCCCAAGGAGCAGAAGCTTAATTACATTGAACTAAATTCTAAGAGGAGCAAAGGAGCGAAGGAGCAAAGGAGCGGAGGAGCGGCATGGCGCACACAGTTCGCTTAATAAGTATTTGCCTGGCGACAGCAGCGACTGGCAGAGCGATTGGCGCAATTCCCACAAGCTGACAAACTCATCAAAAATTTCACAGCCACTTGGGAAGGCAGAAAAGCGCAAAATTTTTATTGTGTTTTCATTAGAGGCGCGCAAATGGTCAAAAGAATATACTCGAAAAAATTTCTTGGGTTTTTTAAAAAGATATTTGGAAAGATACGATTTATTTATTACCATAATCATAATATATTTTAAGTATGGGAGAATAAAATTTAGGAAAAGTTTATTATTATTTACCGCAATTACAAATTTTGTTTCTTTAAATTTGAGCTAAAATTATTAACTAGAAGTTTATTTTAAAAAAGCTTTTGTACTTTTCAAGTACTGAATATTTTTTGTAATCCCAATTTTAAACTTTTGAAGTTTGAACAATGAAATAAAAAAAAAAACAAGAAAGAAATATTTTAGTTTATACAAAAAAATAAATAATTGCTGGGCATAATTCCGAGTGTATTCAGTTAAGCAAACCAAACCGCCATCGCCTAGGACACTCTTAAGGGGCGTGACCAAGCGGGGGAATGGACGGTGTGGTGTGGGTGTGGAAACTTTGAACAACTCTGACCAAACACCCAGACACGCGCGAGAAATGGGCACAAGGAATGGAGCACGAGGAGCAGGAGGAAAAGGAGGTTGAGCTCCAGCTCGATTTTGAGCCGGAGAGGCAGGATGGCGCGAAGGAACCTAATGAACAAATGAACAACACACAGATACAGATGTGTATCTCTGTTTGCATATAGACTTGTACCCTGTACATAGTTACATACAGATGGCCGAGCACGGCGAAGGAAAGCAAGGTGGCGGAGGGGGGCAATACTTTAATCTCAAGGGCACGTTTCCGGAAATAAATAAATAAAGCTCCTTGGCAGAAAGCAAAGCAAAGCAAAATGCTGTTTTGGCCATAAAGCAAAAAAGCGAGGGAGAAGAGGTTTTCGGCATAGAAATTTTCACCGTGAGCTAGGGAAAAAGAATTTCTCTTAAATTTTAATGATACAAAATATTTGCACAAGGAATTCATCATATTTTCCACTAGCAATTTTCATCATCTTGGGTGTTTTTCGGTTATTTTTTCTTTGTTTTATTTTTCTGTCTGGCCTGGCCAGCACTTGATTTTGTAATTTAAAATTAATTAAAAAACACAGTTGGTTGTCGCCTCCTTACCCCGAGGTGGAATACAACTTGAGCCGAGGTGGGGTTTGCTGCTGGCAAACCGACTTGAAATTTAATTCAATCAGAAAAAGTGAAACGGCAAAACTCGTTTATTCGTTAGTTTCCCAGAGAAAAATTCACAGACAGCACAGAGAGTGAAGCTTTTGCATTGAGAAATCTATTTAATTTTTAATATATACATTTGGAGTACAGGAAACTGTGAACTTTAAGCTTGAGTTCAAGGAAACGTAATATTTGATGTACTTTTTTATTCCCGAAATAATGAAGATTGCACATGAAACAATTTACTAACAGAAAAAAAGCAAATGTACCGGAACTCTTTGATATTGTGTTAGTAGTTAAAAGTCAAACATAAATAACTGTAGACACAAGGGATGTGGTCCTGCGGTTGTTAATTATAATAAAAGGACAATGAAAAACTTAATCCAGGGCCCCAGATAGGACAAGTTCTCCTGCTGGGTCTGTGTAATTAAAAGGAAAACTTTTGTGTTTCGCCGAGTCATCGATAAATCAAAGTGAAACAAGAGCCGAAACTCCGTACCCTGTCCTTTCTCCGGTCCTCCTTCCGCTGAAACAAATCGCAGCTCGACAGCCGACGACAGCTGATTGATGATCCGCAAAATTACAAATTACACACAAATGCTATCCGGGAATGAATTCGGGAGATAAAAATCGGAGACCCAACAAACACACGCCATCCAATTCACTTAAGGCGTAGCACCTTATTTGCTTTTCCCGAAATGAATGAAATTGATTGATTGTGTTTCATCAATGTAAATGAACGGGGGCCGCAATTAAAACCAAATTCATGATAAATGTGCTCATAATTATCGAATTTTGAAATGTTTTCCAAAGAGCTCTTTAATCAAACATACGCCCAAGCCGTGGGAAATTAAACAGCAGCTGCTGCACACATTTTCCCCTTCCTGTTTCGCCAGGACAAACAGCGAGAAAGCTTTTCTAAAATATCAAATTTCCGCTTGCATTGAAATCAGTTTGCGATGCCTGTCAAAAATGCCCGAAAAGATGCTCAGGAAAAGCGTCTTGGGGTCGGGGGAAGTTCGTAAATGATTAGGAACAAGTAAACGACAAAAACTGACAAGGTTTTACTTAGAATATTTTTAGAATATTCAACTTTTAAATGTTTTAAATGTTAACCATACAATTTATTCGTCACTAACAGAATATTTTCGACTTTTAACCACCCAACATATCTGTACCTCTGTACTCAAAGGTGTGCTGTTCCGTTTCAAATCGCCTAAAGCGCTCATTATGCTGGCCAAACATAAAGGCCTCCAGTTGGTATAGTCGATACGATTTGAAATGATTCTCCGAAAGAAATCGACTACGGTACGCATCTCGACAAGTGGCTGGAATTTTATGCTTTTGGTGCTTTCCAATGTCCAATTCGCATGGCAAGTGCACCAATCGCAAATCAATGCTTTTCAACTTAATTTCGCGCTTTTCCCGCGGGATATGCGTAATTGAATAATTTAAGACATTTGGAGAAACCAGAAACAACGTATTCTTTTCTAAGGCATCCACTGACTCATTTTTCGTAGTGTTACTTCTCTTGATGTGAACATTGTTCGTGAAGTTCTTAATCTGAGCATTGTACGTAGAGTTACTTCTTTCGATCTGGACAGGAGTTAGACGGTGCTGGACCGAATGAGTTTTGGCATCGCCAGATCTGTACACCTGTAATAGATCCTTTTCTATATTATCCATCGATATATACAAGAAGCCGAAATACTCACAATTTGTAATATTATAAGCAGGAATAGCGAGTGTATGCCCATTTCATTGGTGTACAAGACTAAGAATGCTATGACTATGTGATCCTATTTCTATGTGTTCTTTAAACTACTTTGAAATATATTGGCTATATATTTAGCAAATACAAATTTTGTATACAAACTAAAAGAATATAGCAACTTTGGCGTGCCGAAGACGAGCTTTCTTTCTTGTTTAAACTACTAAAGAATTGACTGGCAAAAATCCTCCATCAGATATTCAAACGCTGATATATATATAGATACTATATATTATTTAGTCATTAAACTGTATAGAAAAGACCCAAAGTTATAGTATTTTCTATTATCAAAGGCTTGTCTTTTATCTGCTTTACCCAACCAGAAAAGGGCAGAAAAAATGTCTAATAGCTAACGAAAGAGATCATTCCACGATATATTTGTAACTTTGTTGCAATACATGTAAGTCCATAATTAAAATTTTGAAATGATTAATTTTTTTGTACGACTACTGAACCTTTTAATTGTAATCGTAGCTATGGGGCTCGACTTCGTAGCGCTTTAGGCGCTCATGGTACTGGCCGAAAAAGAATGACTCCAATTGGTAGGTCTTGTAGATGGCGTAGTTGTCTTCGCTCCTGTAGCGATTGTTGTAGGCCCAAACGCACTGATTGGGGAAGGCGGACATATAGCTCTGGCCGCCCCTCTGGTCCATATCGCATGGCAAGTGCTTTGTGTGGAAATCCATTGGAATCGAGGGAATTGCCCGTATCGAACGGCTTATGTGTCGAGGCTGCAATGGACTATCCGGAGTTGTCTCTTCAATAGCGGGCGGCAGGCTTCTGGCCACTATTCCAAATGGCAGCTAGGATTTGAATTTTACTCGTTAATATTAACGCCTTTAATTATCTTACATCACTTACCAGAGCGCCGCAAATAACAAGTAAAATAACCGGATCTAGGGGCAACCTCATCCTGTATTTGGGAAGTAAAGTAAATGTGATTGTTGACTGTTGATGTGTATAGGGGGGATAGCAGGTAATGAATGTAAAGGCATCGCCTACAATGATTGTTCGAGTTAGGGAGAGAGAGAAAACACATGAAAAGTGCTCTACAAGAAATATAATTTCATATTATTCCCAAAGTTTATTCTAAGACAAAAACCAATTTTATATAAAACTCCATTATCTTTCAAAATATATAATATATTGTTGGAAGGGGACAGCTGCTTGTTTAACTTGTTACTTTATATAGAACCAACATCATCCTTTTGGCAGCATCAATTACGAGTGAAGGGGAAGAGGACTGACTGACTGCACTGACAGTCGAAAGGATGTCGGGATATTAGAGCGGCCCATCACAAGGACTCGCAGCATGTAAAGTGACAGCCAAGTGTCACATAATGGCCGGCGCTGATAATGACCAAGAGCGACTGCCAGATCGATTCATATATATATATATGGCGGTGATATGTGAGAGCCAAGTCGGGCGGCAGCATTTCAAGTGTGAAAATAATATGACAGCAGTAATCAAGGCGCTGATGGCAGGACTAACCCCTCTCTGGCTCCCCCCTACCATACCATATTGATTTCAGGCTGAAAGGCTGCAGGAAATGGGCAAAAATATCTGGCGGAAATGTTGAGCTCGAGCAGGGAGCAGCAAGGGGAATGGAGTGGGGCAGACATAAGCAAGGGAGACCGACTGTTAACACATGTCACTGGGCCATAATTGCAAGGGAGACTGTGGGGCAAAGTGTGTGTTGTGTTGCTGCGAAGTGAATTTCCAGCTAGATAGAGATAGAGATTGAGCGAGACCAAGAGCAAAATGAATGACAATTGTTTTGACACGCATGTTTTGGCAGCAGGCAGAATGGTATGGCTACGGGGGCAAGAGGGGACAACTGTCAGGGCTATAAGCCTGCAACAAGAGGAGAGAGAGGTGAATGAGGCGTTCCACAACGCAACTTAATTGAATTTTTAAGGCCCCATCCTGTGGGTGGGATTTATGGGAAAATCGTTTCATCAACCATAAGTCATATCTTAAGCCAAGAATAAGGTATTTTAACTAGTTTCTAACTAGAAACAAAACGGATTTAAGGTCGATTGAAGTAAATACTATAAACCCACTAAATTTAAAAACTTATTTTTATTATTCAAAACCAGTCTCTACTTCCACAAGTTTAAGCAATTTTATCAATGGAAAATTCATCCAATTAAGTATTCATTAAATTTTGGTCAAGTTTGAGTATGCTTTCTGCGGCTTGTCTATCCTGTGGCATTGCGGCAAGCCAAGAACAGTCGTCCGTGATGACACCTAAGCCGCAGTCAGCAGCAGCAGCAGCAGCAGCAGCCACCTCCTTCTCATCCTCCCCTTGCCTGGCAAACACTAAATGCCTTAACAGTTAATTTTGCATCCAATTAAGCCCAGCAATTGTCGAGGGTCCAAGGAGCGGCTGGCAACCTCAGGCCCCGAAAATTTCACCACTCCAATTTCAATCTGAGCTTTGGTCTGAAGCCCTAAGCCCAAAGGCTTTCGAGCACCGCGAACGCTTAGACCGATGGTGCTTGGATACGTGAAATGCAAATATTTCCCCAGCGAATTGTGTGTACCTGCTGCAGATGCAATTTCTGGGCAAATGGGACGCTTAATTAAAGCCAAGCACATGGGGAGGCCCAAAAAGGATGAGGCTGAGGATGCTGAGCCGGAGGATCCGGATAAAGGTGGCCTGTCACTCACTCAAAGGCGGCAGTGAAGGCCGTCCAAAAGATTGACGATTGCCGAGGTGGCACAGGTAACTGATGGATGTGTCTGGCTGGCACTTTCGCACTGCCAACTGGTAACTGGTAAACTCCCATGGGCCATTCGGCACCCTTTTCGTAGGGCAGAACAGTCTGCACAGTGGGGCCCACAAGAATAGTTCGGAGAGACAACCACTTTTGGGAAATACATCAATATTTATTGAGCTGAAATGAGAATAAGCTTTAGTGCTAGAATTTTAACCGCTGCTGTACAAGTCACACATGCATTAGAGCTCCGGTAAGTTCCATGGCTCGCTGGCGATAAACCTCGATCCCGGCCAAAGTTGCATGCCGGCGTGGCAATAACTTGTAGCTGTCACTGCTGGGCCCTCTCCCGTATACCGACTGCGACTATAAGCGCATTCCATCTTCGACTTTGCCAATAAAGTGAAATATCCTTTCATGAAACCCCCACACGGCTCCTTTCGTGGCTGCTGCGCTGGCACATATTTTCGCCTGCTGTGCCAGCAAATTTGTTGCAGGACTCCGGTAAAACAGCAGCTTCAACTACATGTGCACTCAGCGAATAAATTGGCAGGAAATTAAATGTAGTTGCGGATTAAAGATCACTGGAAAAATATTTTAAATGTTTGAGTTAAAGAAAAGGGTTTTTGTACTGCTAATATTTTTAAATTAAATATATTATTAGCTAAGTTCAAGGACTAAAAACTAACTGATTTAATTTAACTGTAAAGGCCTAGTATTTTCTTTCAGCGTACAACTACAACAGCCATTGAAGCTGTAGCTTTAGCTGAAGCTGCATCTGAATGTGAAGCCTTCCCCCTCATACACACACAAACCTGGCATTTGTGTTCCTTTTCTTTACTCCAAGTTGTTTTTCATTTTCATTTTCATTTTGTTTTTCTTCTCTTTTTGTTTTTGTTGTTATTTCTTTTTTTGCCCGCTTTTCGCACGAAACGCCGCGACCCTTTTGTTTATATGCGCTCTGTCGAATCACAAAAACTGTAGCGCCATCAGTGCGGATTGGGTGGGTTTTTGGGGGGATGAGCATAGGTCTGGGGATAAAGATACGAGGAGGCGGAGGGGGGGAAAACTGCAGGATGGATGCCACGGATGCGGGCACCTTGCACAAAGGCGAAGGCAGCAGCGTTGGTCCGAACTAAAGCGCAGCTAACAAAATGTTTATGTGCCACAGGGTCTCAGTCAGCCAGTGGTGGGAAAAATACCACTTTAACCCAGGTAGGGTATAAAATGTTTCCACGAAAGAAACAAATATAAGGATGACATGATAATTTTTTAAATCAAAGTTAAAGGTTCTAGAATGCTGGAGAAGTTTTAAAATATAATTAAGGTGTTTAAAATCATTAAATATAAAAAAGAAATGCCAAAATACACTTTTCGTGCTTTAAAATCTCCTGTAAATACTCTGAAAAGTATGGTATTATTAACTGAATTTTATAAACTTTTTAACAGTATTATTTACAGGCATTTTTATGTGATTGTCAAAGCTTAAAACTTTAAATTTGACCTAATAACAAAACTATGGCCTTAAAAACTAATATAAACAAATGGTTGACTTAAAAAATAAACCTTTGAAAATCTCTGAAGATTTAACAAACTTAAATCTCCCGAATCGATGGAATCTATTGAATGCGAAGTGAATTTTGGTTAGAAAGTACTGAATGCAACCAACAGACATATCTAGATACAACCATCTAGTATCCTCCCATCGCTGGCCTCCGAAAGGGGCTGGTCTTGGGTTCCCTCGGTTGGGTGGCGCTGGATTTCGCCGCTGGCTTACTGCTCACGTATGTACAGTTATAAATTGCAGTTCGTGCGCCACGTTTGCCCGGTTGCCAAGATGCAGGGGAAGATGTACGGCATCCACAAAGGGAAGGTGGATTCACTGGGTAGTAGTTGGGGTTGCTTGCTCTCGCTCTCCTTGTTTTTTTTTTGTTATTTTAGCTGTTATTCTTACCAAGAGAGAGAGAGAGGGAACAGGAGAGAGGAAGCGGGCGAAAGTTTGTAGCCCCAGGGCAGAGCGGGGGGCGGCAGATGATGGCCGTTGTTGTAATAGAATTAACAAAATACACAAAGCTTAACTACAATTAAATATTGGTGCAACAACCGCAATACTCATTTCGAAAATCGCTAAATTTCGTATTAAATTGCTCAATTATATATTTTGCGGCAACGACAAGGGATGCGCCAATGATAATTGCACACAATAACGAGATCAAATTGGAATCGATATAAGATTAAAGCGCAATAATAACACATGGATAAAAATAAAAGAAACACAGACCGAATAAACTCGGCGAGGAGCAGAAGGAGGCTGAGGCAGGCAGGCAGCTGCATTAATTTGCATGGAAAATGTGGCAACGAGTCGAGGCTGATATAATTGCACAAATGGGGCTGCAATGAGGTCGCTCGAGGGGGTCACGATATCGATGACGCAGGCCAGAGGGAGGGAGGCCGAAACGGAATTTAGCACAATATGAATGGGGGTTGGGGAGGGGTAGTTATTGGCAAGCGTTATTTACTTTTGCATTAAATGCGATTTTCAACTTTATTTAACCCTGATACTTGCCAGAGGCGTCAATTTACGGTATGTTGTTGGCCAACATGTTTTCGTTTGACTTGTTTTGATCTCCGAGTATGGTTTTTTGAATGCAAAATGGATAATTTTGCGGTTGGTTAATTTATATCAAAAATTAAAATGATACATAATACAAATATTTAAATTTTCGTAAGATTATAAAATAAAAGGGATACCCAAAAGGGGATCATTAACTTTTACAAGTTATTTTCCTTTTAAGTTTAAGGGAAAATAGAGATAAATGACTTATTTCTGTTGTTGTTTGGCATTTAAACTAGTTCAGATCTCAGAGTACGGTTTGTTTTAATATAAAAAATGATAACTTGCGGTTTGTTAATTTATATAACAAATTAAAATTATAGAAAATACAAATATTTCTTAGATTTTCGTAAATTATAAATAGCAGGGATACCCAAAAGGGGATCCTTAACCTGTACAAGCACTATTGCTTTAGGGTTCCTTCATTTATTTAAATTTATTTTTTCACTTTAAGCAAAAATAGAGACAAGAATTTATTTCTGTTGTTGTTTTGCATTTATAACACCCACCTCAGTGGCTTAGCCCTTTAATTAGCGCTCCAGCGAGCAGGGAGAATGGTGCTTGTTTTCCACGAATTAGTTTTACTCTCTTTCCGGCTTTCTATTTTGACCAGGAAAGTGCGCAATTAGGGGCGTCAAATGTGGTCAGCGGCAGATCGCATTCCATCAACTTGTCAGCATTTCCGACCACCACAGCATCCCTTTTTCCGGATGCTGTCACATTCGTGTGACAAATGCGCACTTGGCTTAATCAGATGGAATATGCCCTTGCCGGGTGGGGTATATAATCACTTTTAGAATCAGCTTGGAACGAAGCCACATAGAGGCGCTTTTTCGCAGAAAAGCTTGGGTTTTGGCTCATCCAGGATCTCGACTCTTGCCTCTAATTAGTAGCCTTTTTTTGCCAGTTCTCGGTTGTGTCCTGCAAATGTTTGCTCTTTTTTTTGTCCACGAGATTGATGGCAAGTAATTTTTTATTCACGAAGCTGTCCGTCTTTTGCAATGCGAGCTGGACAAATGGCTGGAGTTCTTGGTTGTTTTTAAGGGAATTATTTTAGATAGCGAAGGGATCGAGGGGGTTTGCATTAATTAGCTAAAAACAAAAGCTCGTTATTTTACGCTGATGCAGCTAAAATCGCACGAAAAGCAATTAAATGCTGTCAGGCTTAGGAGCGGCTGGCAAAAACAATTTTGACACGAAAATTGGATTCGTATTTGTGCAGATATATGCATTTTCAATTGCTATACATATACATGCATATTATATTTATAAAGTCCATATGCATAGCAGAGGCGGCTTGTAACAATATTGGCTAAACTTTCACTGGGAATACGATGCGAACTGTTTTTCCACCTTCGATAGCTGCGAATTACCATATTTTTGTTGCAAACGAGAACGAAGAGAACGAGGCACGTGAGGCGAGGTGTGGGAAATGCAATTTTTACTCCACGCTTCGGGTTACTTTGCATCCAAAGCCCCGACGAAGATGCTAAAAATTGCAACGGAATTGCAAATGCTGTTGACACTTGCACAATGCAAACAATTGCCCGAGATCTCCAAGCGTCCCGCCGCCGCTGTCAGCCCCTCGTCCGTCGCCACCTTTTCCTCTTCCCGATTTGCCTGTCATAAAATTTTCTCTGTTTTTCTCTTTTTTTCGGGGGTTTGCTAGTTTTTGAGTCTGGGTTTCCCTGGCAATTTCCATGTTTACGTAGGTTTTGGCAACACTTGATTGCCTTTTGGGCTTGGCCCAAGGAAAGCGGAAAACTGGATAGCTGCCAGGATATTTTTACCACCTTTTCCCCACAGGCTTTTATTGGATATTCGTGCTAATAATTTTGATCGCCTTTATGTAATCATGGCTTGGTGGGAAAACATTGGAAACGAATGTTTAATAGGTTCTTCTGGGAGTTGATATGCAAAAATATAACACATTGAATTATCATCAGTATACATGTCGAAATTTGTGATTGAAAAGAGATGTAGTTGTCATAAATTTAGAAATTGAATTAAAAATTTGAATAAGCAAGATAATGGCATGGATTTTTAATATAGAAATAAGCTCGTAATATCTCATCGAATTATATAATTTATGACTGACTTTTAGCCAAGATTTATACTTCCAAATTATTTTCCTTCGATTTTCTCCCTTGGGTCGTGCGATTATTGTTGATCGCCTTTACATAATCACGAATATGGAGCCGGATGTGCAATAAGTCAAGCACAAGTTCTTAAGCTGCTTCCCTCGTCCGATTCCGATTTTTCTAGCTTGTGTGTTTGTGCAACATCTGCAGTTATAGTCGCCGCCTGCCTCCATATGCGATTGGCTTGCAGGCGGCTGCGGCTCATAAATCATATTTGTATTTGGATCTCGTTCCCGTTCCCCCACCGCCAACCAATTTCCTCCGAGTTTTCCCGCAGCGACGACAACATTCAATCAAAATGCTGCAAAATCCCACAAATTTGTTATTCGTCACGTATCCAAAAAAAAAAAAAAAAGGAAAGTTGAATGTGTGTAACTGTTCGGGGGTTTTTTTTTGTTGTTGTGTTTGTGTGTTGGGGGATATTACGTATACGCCCAGTCAAATGGCATTTACCAAAAGAGTTTAAAGCCAGCAGAGGCATTTAAAGTGGCATAATATGTAAATATCGGAATAGAATAATATGCATTACCCACTCCACGCCACGCCACTCCGCTCCCACCCAGCCCCCATGCGAAGCCAACATATGCTGTACATTTGCCAGAGAGACAACTTATCAAGTTTACACTCAACTGAATATTTAGAGTCGCTGTTGAGTTGAGTTGAGTTCCCCTCATTTCATTCGGTTTTTTCCCACTTCCCTTCTGCGCACTGCTTATTAAATATTAAAATGATAAGGAAAAGGACGAAGGACGACGGAAGGGTCTGGGCCTGGGCCTCTGGTTTTTGGTGTGTGTATGTATGCTTTGGGGTTTCGTATTCGTGTCTATCATTTGCTTTTGGCTTGTTTCTTTTTGGCTAAGCGGCTTTAGGTTTAAATCCTGGGAAAAAAATACACATAAATCTAAAGAGCCATAGCGCAACAAGGACTTTTAGTGGGATCTTTGGTGTCATTAGTTAAAGTTTAAGTAAATATCTTTCGTGAGAAAAGATTAACGTTAAAAATTACCTTCATAAAGCAAAGGGTTTTGTTCTAGTTTTTCTTTTTGCAAGGCTTTCTAGAAATTTATCCAAATTTCTAACTAGTTTATTCCATTAAAAATAAACACAAAAATGTTATAAGATATTTTTAAAGGCAAGTCAGACGGAAAACGTGACTAAGACAAGCCTAAAAACTTCCTTTTAAGGGATTTTTAAGACTCCAATTTTCAGAGTTTTTCCACCAACTTGACACATTTTTATGACAATTTTGACTGACGTTAAAATCAATAGTAAACGCTCTTTTCAAGGGATTTTAGTTTCATGTTTAAGCCATTAAACGCAGCGTCATTACTCTATCCCCTTCATATGCTAATATCTCCATTCATATTTTCCATGTCGCAATCATTTTGTGCGCTGTTCTTTTATTTTCCTTTCTTTTCTTTTTTGTCTCCTTCTTCCTCGTTTTTTGTGTTGTTCTGTGGCATTTCTTTAGCCTTGATTGCAAGCATTTGCATAATTTAAGAAGCTCGCTCCCAGTGTCTGTGACGCTGTCTTGAGCTGGCAAAGCATGAAAATGAAAATTCCAAGCTCCTCCCACTGCCCCCTTTCGTGCCAAAGAAATTATCATATCTTTTGAAGCTCTGTTCTAAATTATTAACGAAATAAATAGCGAAGGCAGCAGACTTGCTGCTCGCCGGCACCATGGGAATATTGAAAAAGTTTCGCGTTTCGCGTTTCCATTTAACATTTTACAATTTTTCCATTGCAGGAGCAAAAGTGGAGAAGAGCACGAGAAGCAGAAGCAGAAGCCGAAGCAGTAGCAGGAGCCGGAGACCTAGAGCCAGGATCGCAAGTCGGGGGCATGTCCACAGCCAAAAGGCTGGTGCTCTCGCTACGTGGACGCAAGAATTCGCAGGGCAACTCGGCGACCTCATCCACCCGCCTGGTATCCGCCGGCACCTCGCCCGGCCATGAGCTGGACGAAATAGCGGTGGTCTCGGGCACCGGATCCAGTAGTCACCACTTCTCCTATGGCGGCTGCATTGCCACTGGCGATGCGCCACTGCCGCGCTACTCAACAGGTGAGTGCCACCCATTCCCCAGTACCCAGTACCCAGTACCCAGTCCCCTGTACCCAACTCCCTGGAGAATCTAGCACCTGAACTGCAGTTAAGTAACGCCACCAAAGAATGTAGACCCACCACCACCACCACCACTGCCTCCAAACACTTGTGTGTGAAAACCTTTGTGAAAACCCCCTAATCAACCTGACCTGCATGCCGGTAGAAGCGTTTTATTCATCTCATTCACACTGAGGGCTCAAAGGGGGAGAAGGTAAAGTTTTTTTTAATTGTATTTAAAGATTAACTAGAGTTTATCTTGGTATAAATGGAAATATATATAAGAATATGTCAAAAAAAATTTCTTTAGAGTTCAATCTTTGTTCTTAAACTTGCTTTCTACATAAAGTTTAGTGACAACTTATTGATTCAGGACCTTCCATGGTATACACATTAAGTATTCAGCAAAAAACCGCCAAGGCACTTAAGGGTTTCCGCTACTTTTTATAGGCTCTCTGCTCACACACACAAACACACATCCAGGAAAAAGTCAGTAGACAAATGTAGATTCAGTGCTGGGGACCCTGCTAAATTATGGAAATCTGTGGCCCTAATGAAAGCGATGAAGATTTGATTTGACAAAAGCGCCTTAGCCGAGGAGAACGGCAAAGACAAACAAATAACAAACAATCTTGGCCAACCTAATGGCAGCTGTTGTTGGCCCTGCAGAATAAATCAATCAAATGACAAATATGCTTAGGCAATTGTCAAGCCAAGTGGCTGGCCGGGTTTTGGCCTAATTTCATTCGGAGGCTGCGGTCGCACACATGCGAGTTGTGGTGTGTGTGTGTGTGTTGTTTTAGCCAAAGCCAAAGCCGAAGCCAACGCCAAAACCAAAGCCGCAAGAGCGTCGGGGCCTTCGTTAGTTTCCTTGTCACATTTTATAGGCCGCATATGTTGCAGACATCTCTCCAAGTCTCCTTCTTGTGTTTCTCGCTTAGCCCCGGCACGTTCCTTTCCCCGGCTTACAGTTAATTTTGAGTGAAATTCAATTTATCATTGAGCGGGGCATAAATCCGTATTTGGGCCACTCGTTGGCTCGTTACGGACACGGTACATGGCACACGGAACCCGGGGCGTAGATTTATTTCGGTCGATCCTGTTCTCATGTCGCATTGTATTTGCCAGGACATTAGCAAACTGCCTTCAATTTGTCAGGCAATGAAACTTTGGCTTTTTCTACACGACTCTCTCTGCTCTATTCGCAATGCATTTAATGGGACTTAATGCTGCATTTAGAGGCAAGTTCTCTTGTTTATTGGCCAACACTGTAATTGACATTTATGGCCTTTACCATGTCCAGGACTTTAATGTTGGCTTTAACGCTTTTGCTGGAGAATCATGTCAAAAAGTGGGATATATGTAGATGATAGACCCCCCAAACGAAGCACACGAAAAACATGAGCAGGAAAAGTTTTCCTCAACTTTTGCCATATTTTTATACCCACTCCCCCGTCAACCCCCACCAATTGCAAATGCTTTCGACAATTTTTAGTACATTGCCCTGCCGTATATATATAATATATAGTATATACTTTGTTTTGTGTGTGACAAAGGCAATTTAGAATGGAGAACGGGGGGCTTTGATCAAAGTTTCCTTTTCGTTTTTTCTCTTGGGCTTTGGCATCAGTAAATTAAATTTGAGTTATACGCAAAATACGCTGTAAAAATGGGGAACAAGTGAGCAAATCTATGGCACACGGCGCTCATCGAATCGATATGAGTGTGTGTGCTCTCTAAAAGCTTGGAAAATTGAATTTGCCTGAACAATTCGTTGCCTACTTCTGCCGGCGAATCGATCAACGACACGGAATTGCATTTATATATCTATTAGGCGGCCAGATAAAGCGTTTTTGCCATATTCAATTCCATCTCGCTCTATCTTTTTTGTGGATTTTGCGACTGGCTATTTGTGAGCTGGGGAATGCCTTTGTCCGAGTCACGTTTAACTGGAAACTGCCAAACGATATAGCCATCAACAATGGCCAGACTCTGGCTCTGTTTCTCTTTTGTCTTTTGTCTACTATGTGTCTCTGTGTCTGCGTTGTGTTGTGTCCTGCAATAATTGAGCTTAGAGGGTCTTATGGCAGCTGCATCATTGATTTGCCACCCGGCCTCCAAAGAGGGGGGAATGGGGGTCTCACACCCCTTTCCCCTCCGATCACCCTGTGAAAAGTTTCAGCAAAACTTTCTCGTTTCGTTTTTCTTTCCAGCTTTCGCTTTGCGTTTTTCGTTTTTCGTTTTTCGCATTTTGTATTTTGTTGAATTTTTGCTTTTAGCCCAAACTCAAACCCGAAAAAGACTTCAGTGCCAGACATAGTTGAGTCGCAGCAAAACTTTTTCCATTTGCCAACAGAGTTCACTTCTATGGCAGGACACAAAGGGACAGAGCGAGACAGAGAGACAGTAAGAGAAAGATAGAGAGTTACGGCGGCGGGTAGACGACAATTTTAAAGCATCCCCTCGCCCTTGCACCAGGCAAAATTGCGCATGTATAATTAGTTTTATTTACCACCTGGCACACAAATTTTAATTAGAATTTATGCGTCCTTCTCCAGTGGCCTCCGCCTGCTCCTGTTGCTCCGCTGCTAATCCCTTTGCTGGCTGGCGGAGCTGCTGCTGCTGCTGCTCCCGCTGCAACTTTTTCTTTGTCTTCTAAGCCCTCCACTTTGGCAGTAAGAAATTTCCTCGCTGGCCGGACGATTTAACTTTGGCTAAAATGCTTTGCACTGAAAGACAAAACGTGTTAAGGAAATAGTAATTAAAGTCGGGGAAAAAGTATTTGGTTAGGTGGGTTTAACGCTGAAACTCTTTACTATTTATGTGTGAAATTGTAGAGAGAATTAGAGAAAAGGTTAAGAGTTGTTGTGTTTTGGTTAAACAAATTATTTTTCCAACTTTTGCTATTTTTAATAATTTAACAAGGTCTTCAAATAAGTTTAAATATTTATTTTGGTTAAGATATACTAGTATCCCATACTAGTTTTATTTGTAGATCCTTTAAAACCCATGTTTTCTTGTCAGTGCAGCACTTTTATTGGCCAACTGCAGTTGCTGGCCATATGTAATTTGAGTATTTCAATTATAAAAGCAATTTGCCCGAGGGGTGGTTGAGTTTCGATTACAGCAAGCGTATTAGCTTACCAATAGCTTGGCCTAGATGGGGCAGGTTTTAAGATGAAAACCCAAAGAAGGGGTATGGATTACCCAGAACTACAAGCACTCACCGGTGAGAGAGTCCGGGAGGTGGCAGCTTGTCTCGAATTTGGCAACACAGAGAATGCAAAAATAGTTGCCGGCACTTCAGGTTGCCACATTGTTGCGCGGCTTGCCGTTTTAATTGGTATTCGCGATGGCTGCCATCCAGCACGACGTTGCGTATACGCCGCGTTGCGCTGCGCTGTCCACATTGTTGCCGCGAAGTGCTCGGTACAACTTTAGCATCGGAGAGGCCACTGCGTGCAGCACAAAGGACCACTTAAAGTTGGCGGCACACAAGCACGCTTTCAGCAAAAGGGGATTTGCTTTGAGCGAAATGAGAATGAAAATACGATTGTGAAACGGGAATGGGTATGAGCATGAGAATGGGGCTTAAAGGTCGGCGCCAATGTTTGTTGCCTGTAATGCAATTACAAATGCAGGTGCAGGAGCTCCGTTCCCAGTGCTGGGTAGCAGGAGCCGCATCATCTGGAGCCGCATTAGCTGGCACACAGCCAGGTGTCATCCGAAGAGCGCTTGAATCCGTCGCTGGAATGGTTGACTTATCAACTAAAGTGCAGCATTAAAAGGAGCACGAACACAGACAAAAAAATAAAAGAATGATGGGGAGAGGGAGAAAAGCATCTAGTAAAGCGTTTCGCCCTTTTGCACATTTGCAGGGCCATTGAGCCGAGTTCCCTTCGAGTATCTACCACCAATGTTATCTTCAAGCCCTTTGAGTGTGCATGACGCAGACAAAGGGCATTAGAAATGGTCAGATAAGAAGATATGCAAATGATTTGCAGCTGGGAGCGTGTGCGACTTAGGTTGAGTGCCCGGCGGCTTTGGGGAAATAGTTCTTTCACAAACTGATTAAATGGGTGGTTACTTAAATGGGCTACTTTACTTTTATTTGTCAAACGGTTGCAAAAACTTCTTCTTTTTCAGGGTATTTCTCTGGAGTTTCTAAGAAAATTTAAAGGAAAACTTGGAATAAATTTATTAAAAGCTGATGCTGTCTCCAACCAATTTGTTTTAGTTTAAAATCTTTTACTTAAACTCTCTGCTGATTGTAAATAAAATAGTTTATAACAGCCAACCGTGCGTATGAGTGATAACCCTCTTGGGGCATATAACTCATACGCACTGTTGCCCATACATGTCACACGCCAAGTGATACATTTTGCAAAACTTTGTTCACCCAACATATTCAAAGCCATTAAATGTAATTTTAGTATTTAAATTATTTTTTTTTCCTGGATTTATTCACACCGATGCGCAACTTTAATAGAATGCTTGCCCAACTTTTCCCTCAGTCGTCGCCGTTTTCAATGCAAATGAAAGTGTTGGACCGCACAAGTAAACAGAGCCACATTCACACAGAGTGGCAGACATCAAACATTAAGCACTTAAGGCCATGAATTTGATTCTGGTCGACAGAGAGACAGACACCCAGAGAGAAAGACAGAGAGTGAGTGCAGGACAGAGTTCATGCGGCGACATGTCGGGCATATCAATCACTTGCCCGTGCCCTCTGCCATTTCACAGAGCATAAACCTATTATTTTTCAACCGCAGCTCCTTGCCCTCGCCCTGGCTAAGCCTGCGGCAGAGTTCTACTCATGTTTTTGCCAACTCCGCAGCAGCGTTGATAATTCGGTCAGTTCGGTCTGTCCCCGGCAACTCTCGCATACTCGCATACTCGCATACTCGCATGTCGCCTGTCGGGATGTGGGCCAGTTGGCAGGATTAACTTGCAGGGGATTAACAGCGCCAGTGACCGCAGACAAGGATAGGGATTGCCCAGTGGAGCGGGGCAGGAGCGGTGCAAGGAGCCAAACCGAAAATCTCTTTAATGTTTGACCTTCTTTGCGCCAAAAAATATGCTTTTTACTGCTTTCAGTCAGCACAATATCTCTATGCAGACAGAGAAATGGGGGTAGTTGCGATTTGAAATATATAAAAAGAGGCTTTTAAAATCCAGTCAGAATTTTGTTTATTTGTATAAGTAATGTATTTTTTATTAAGGTGTAGCTTACTGTCACAATAAATTAGCAACTTTTGCTACAGGGACCTTAAATTAAAATCAACATATTATCAAATCTCCAGAAAATTAAATTACTTTCAAAATAAGACTAAAAGTGTCCCACGAAACAAATCGTGGCAGATACCCTTTAATTAGCTTATAGTCTCATTTCATCTGTTTTAGTGCTTTTAAAATATTTTAAATCATATAATACCAAAAAAAAAAAAAGTCCTTTTTTTATTGTTCATAAAACTCTCCCATATATTTTTCCCTGTGTACAAATATCATACAGAAAATTCACGTACACCCACAGCTTGAGGCTTGAGGCAAAGTTTTCTCTTTTTTTTTTAAAGGAGCAATTTGCTTCAGAATTTATGTGGTAATTACCACAACGGTCGCGCTGCAGCAAATTAAGTTTTGCCAGCTGGCAGCGTGGAGCAACACGACACGAGACACTTTGCTGGCCAACTAAGCGGATTACAATTTTATACTTGGCCATCTCACCCACATTTCGCTACTCTATTTTTGTTTGGGTTTGTTTTTTCGGTTCGACTTGGGCTCTTCTTTTTCGGTCTGTGGCGAAATTTGCCTTTTTA
Organism: Drosophila ogumai; assembly: GCA_018904815.1. Lineage (NCBI taxonomy): Eukaryota > Metazoa > Arthropoda > Insecta > Diptera > Drosophilidae > Drosophila > Drosophila ogumai. Next base: position 52,584 of record JAEIIJ010013212.1, on the reverse strand, counting down.
CAATGCGATAAGCGCAATTTAGGCGGCAACCGAACAAATAAAAAAATAAGTGGCTAAAGGAGAAGCTGCGAGTCATAAGCAGTTTGATCACGTAGCGCCTTAAAGCTGAGTTTGGCCAACAAAAAAAAAAGTAGACTGCAGCCTAATCGCATTTTGGCTGCCAATCAGCGGAATTTGTGCCAAGCGTGAGAAGAGCTTAGGAAGCCCAGTTCTCTTACCAACATTCTCTTGACCATGCGAGTGTATGTTATGATTTCCACGTTTCCCCGTCAACGGTTATAACCACAATTGAGTTACGAGCTAAATAAACTGGGTAAGGGAGTCGTTTCGTTTCGTTTCGCTTTCTTTCCTCCCTCCTACAGACTCACTCACTCACTTACTTACCCCTCGCAGAAGTCAAGTTAAAGTTTTCCCCGAGCAAATTATGAAATGAAAATTACCAAATGAACTCGGTTTTTATGTTATCTGTCTGCGAATTGAACAATAAAAAGTTCAAAGTATTTTCATGATCCTTTTCAAAAGGAATCTCTTGATAAACCAATATGCCAGCGCGAAGGGAGTCCCGGTCCCCGAAATGGCTTGACATTAAATTCAATGCGATTAGGTTGGACATTTGGGGGGAGTTTTCAGAAATATATATATATATAAGAATGGAAGGAACGTTCAAGCATGCTACCATTGATTGATAACATTGGCAGGACACGATGCCCTGATGTGTGTGCACTTAAATTTGATATCCTTTGTGCGGAGAATAGCTCTGCAGGACTCCTGGCATTTCTTTAGTCGAGCCGTCCGCCCCGGCCCTTATTATACGTTCGTTAAGCTTCTTGCTCTTTGTCCAGTGGCTTTCTCCACCAGCCCGGCCTAGTGTGTCCTGCAGGCTATTAATGCACAGGAGGCAGAAGGCGGTACGCAGAGCACTCCGGCACTCAGGCGGACTCCTCTTCCATGTGACCCAAATAGGTTTCGTTTTAGGGCTTAATGGCATAATGACGGCAGCACTGCTGCAACAACATCAACAGCCGGCAGAGAGAGGAAGAGAGTGGGAGTCCCAAGTCAAAGGCAAACATGCGCCCAAAAAAAATTTGGACCAATTTCCCAAGAAGACACACAGCCAGCTTTCCTCCGGCCGGGTTTTCCCCCTTTTTCAGTCGTTGTTGCCTTCCTCAATCGAGCACTTTAAAAAGTTGCCGCAAAATGAAATTGAAAAGTCAATACAATGTAATTGTTGTCCTTTTCCCCCCTCAGAAAACATTGTTGTCCTTGCCGCAGCGACGACGACGACTACCGACGATGTTCATTCAATTTATTTGTAATTTTTTAACAATTTAACAGTTAAAAAACAAACAAGAAAAAAGTCGAAAATAAACTTTTTCGCCCCGGCGAAAGGAACCCAAAACTGAAAAAGGGGCAAGAGCGAGAGGCGGCAACACAAATGCTGGCCCAAAGCAAATACAATTATGCTGGCCAACAACAGTAGCAATGCTAAGCAAATACTCGCCACTTCCCTTAAAAAGCCGCCGCCCCCCGAAAAAGCCGCGTGCTTAGAATATGTAATTCATTTGAAAGTTTTCGCCGCACCGCTCGACCCACACTCCCTTCCGCGATGTGCTGTCGACAGAAATTAATTTAACTTTCGGCTCGGACAGTACCCAGTACCAGTTCCAGGACCTCCCCCTTTGTCCCTTTACCAGCAGCCCACCCCCCGCGGAAAAGGGTCCGTCCGCAAGGTCAGGGCCCCAAGTGTTGGATGTGCATTTCGATCAATTAACATTTCCACAAGCGGCTTACAGGGCCCTAAATGCGATTAATGCATGAAATTCACTTAGGCGAAGGCTTTTCGCTTTTGGTCGGGTTACAGCCAAGGATGAGGGGTAACTGGAGGCGCGTCGTATTTCACAGTTTACAAAAGGGGCGTGCCCCAAGGAGCAAGGAGCTGGTACTCCTCCACACAGTGCTAGAAATTATCTTAAACGATTTATTTAAGTTTATTTGACAAACTTAATTCTATTTGTTAGGAAAAATAAATTGTTAGGAATTATTTTGTGAGGCAGCATAAAAGTAGACTATGTTACTTTTTTTTAACTTTTTCGTTTCATTAAAAAGTATAAACTGGGCCTTGTTATAATAAGATATTTAAACCATTTAAGAAACCTTCATAATCTCAGGCAAATTTAAATAATCAATTGTAAGCTAAAATATTCTTTATTAATCTTTTCTTTAAAGATTGCCTTGTAGGTTTAATTTAACAAACTAAAATATAAAACTACCCTTTTGGAAATTAAAAAATCTTTCTCAAAAGTTTAAAATTCAAGCAAATAACCATTTCAAAGTTCCACCTTTATAAGTAAATTAATTATATATAATTTTTTATTATATAATTTATTTTATTGCCACTGATTTATTGTTCTCAGTGCACCTTAAATCTCTGTTTGCGGCCGCCTGGTTGTCTGGCAAAAGTTTTAATTATAGTTGCAGGATCTGCTCTTGTACGAAATACTCATATCCTTGAGCCAAGACGCTGTGTCGGAAATTGCAACTTGAAGCGGTTTTAGCTTAATTTGACTTGCAGAACACACACGCACACACACACACCCAGACACCCCTGGACTGGCGAACACTTTGGTAATCAGAGCATGGCTGGTAGCCAAAACATTTTTGGCATAAACGCACCGAAACTGTCGAAACAATGAAGTACGACCAGTGCCGAGGAGGCTGGAAAACGAACTATTTGCGGCATGCACAGCCAGAGAATATCTAATGCTTATGCAGCAGTTATAATGCACGTCGTTCTGGCCGTAATAACAGAACAACAACTGTGTTTGCAACATTTTTTCTGATAAAAACAAAAGGTTTTCCCAGCAAAAGATCCACCCCTCTGATATGTATATATGTGTTTTTATTGTCCTATTATTCAGAGCGGAAGCTAGTGTATTTTTTGGCGGCCAAATCCATTGGCAATCAGTCTGTTATTTTATGACCAAAACAGTAAATTTCCCTGTTATTAAAATTCAGTAGTATTTTTTTGAAAACTTAAAAAAGTTCACTTGCATGAAACGGGAATAAATCAAAAAGTTTTCGTATTCAAAACATATATTATATTTGCATGTAAATAAATATTAAACTTGGCTTAACTGTTATTTCCCATAGAGATCTTGTTGAAAACTTTAAAACATTTCTTGCTTGAGTTTTCCCCATGCGATTACTTTAAACTTACTTCTTCCTAAACCGATGGACGGCTGCAATCTTTGCAAATTTAAACTGAACTTTACCACTAAACCTTAACCAAAATGCAACGCCCGCTCGAATAATGCGTGTGCTATCGGTTGTAAAAACAAGAAAACCCAAGCTCACTTTTCCCCAATTTCCCCATGTGGTTATATGGTTTTTCCCCCTTAACTCATTGAGCCGGGAAACTGGGGGAGGGGGGGTGCCTTAACGGCAAACTGCATTTCGGTAAATTATTGATTTGTGGCTGCGGTGGAAGATAAAGAGCTGCGCCAGCTGCTGCAGCAGTCGAGAGCTAATTGAAGTGTTGCGGACCGAGAAGCCCTGGAACAAGGAAGGGCCTCCTGGCAAGGAAAGTGCTTAACTGGCAACCAGCATGAGTTCCACGGGTCAGCTCCTTACAATTATGCCATTGCAGGAGTCCAAATTGAATCTGCTTATTGGGGTTCAGCTCCGCCATTTGCATAATCAGCCCGTGAGGGTAAAAATGTTCATTGCATACGCATGGGAGCAAAGAGGTGTAGGTAAGAGTGTGTGTATGGAGATATAGTGTGTGTGTGTGTGTATGTGTGTGCGTTTGTATTAGGGCGCATATTACGCATACGCCTAGTTGGCGCAAATTGCCCCATTGGCTTCTGTTTTATCGCTGGCAAAAATTAAAATCTAAGCTCGAAGTTTTTCCCTGCCCTCTTTACAGTGTTTGTGTCTGCGGCTTTGTCCTAATCACATCACGTGCGCCTGTCTTGTCTCACATTACACACTTCTCTGCTTGGGCTGCACACTGACAAAAAAAACAAACTAAATAAATAAGTTGACAAGTATTTCTGCTGCTAAAATAAAAATAAACAACGATAATAGCGTAAATCTCTGTTTTTAAGGCTATCGATAGTCATCTAATAAAATAGTTAATCTGCTATCCAAACGATCCATATTTTTAAAAAACTTTTGAGCAGTAATATATAAATATCTTGCTTACAATTCTCAAGTTATTTTTTAGAATAGCGAATAACCCGTATAGCTTAATTATTTTCATTTCCAAATAATTTTTTTTTATAAAAAGCACACACCAATTCTCAAGTTCTTATTCGTTTTAGGTGATACGCTTTGTTTTACTTTGATTATTTTTATTTCTAAATGATTTTTTGCTATAAAAAACTGACAATAAACTATTTAAAGAAACCTTTTTTTTTTTTGCTGCAGTGTAAGAATACGCAGATACATATATGCAACTAACTTTCTGGCCAAAATTACAGGCCATGTGCTGAACCAAACTGTATTGGGCTGAGGCTGAGCCGAGCTGTTGGCTGCTGTCTGCTGGCCTGGCGTTGTCTGTTTTTGGCATTTGTCGCAATGCCGTTAACTGCCAGCGCGTGTTGCCTGCCAACGTTTCATTATCAAAGCCGAGTTTGCCACTAAGCACGTCGTAAACAATAAGCTGGTCCCCTCAACTTCTCGCTCTTGGCCCGCCGTGGCCCACGCTTATTACTTTCGTCCCATTACGGGGACATGGTCACAGGACATGGTACATGGGGCATGGAACACGAGGCACACCGAGCATGGAGCAGGGACAACGGCCCCTGGACAGCTTTATGACATGCATACGCATCGCATATGGATATATACATATACAAAATACACACATCTATATATAAATTCTGCTTAAAATCGTTTAATATGCCGCATTGTCCTGCGCAATGTGTTGTGTGTGTGCGTCCTGACAGAGTCTGAGTCTGGAAGTGTGGGAGTGAGTTGGAGTGCGAAGAAGGAAGGAAGGGAGTCCTAAATAATTACCAGTACAATTTCAATTTGCTCCTTCTTTTTGATGTTTGCCAAGATGGCCTGCGGGGATAGAGCGCACATTTCAGCCGTACTCACTGGCTGGATAAATTAAGTTTTGCAGGCATTAAATCCTTATACATTTCCCACACCCATTCCTTTTACCCCGGCTTATGGAAATTCCGCAAGAGCCAACGAATAATTTCATTTGCCTCCTGCACATGTCTAGGAATTTTCTGCAATTTAGCCAACAATTTGGCAGAGCAGAGCATATTCTTGAAGCCAGCGAAGTTTCACTGTAGTGTCGTCTGCAATTGACATTTCACTCGCAACTGACTGCTAAGTGCTCGCACTCTAATTTAAATTAAACTAATTTGTAAATCTTAAACACACACAGGACTTCTTCTTTTTTAGGGTGTGCGTGTAGATACAGATGTTTGCCCTCCACATGCCCTTGTGTTTATTTTTAACCCAAATCCATTAGAGAAGTTACTCAAGAATCCTTTAGATATTTATGTGCTGCGAGCGCAGTCTTAACCCCCAGACACAGATACATTTACATTCACAGAATGCAGCTACAGATACATTTACAGAGACAGATACAGATACAGATACAGATACAGATACAGATACAGAGACAGTTGCAGCTACAGATGCAAGTGCAAGTTGCTTAGCTGGGAGATTCAGAGCGAGCACAGAGGTCACATCAAGTAAATAGCAACGTCGTCGAGGCAAACAAATACGCAAACATTTATAAGACTGCTAAGCTCATAACGAAATGCACTTACACTTGAGTACAAGCGCGCAAACACACACACACACATGTGATGGGTGCATGACCACGGCTGTTCCCTCCTGAGTTTTTGTCATGCCAAACATGCGTACACTAAGAAAAAACTCACAGAAAAAAGGTTTTAATTGGTTAAAAATTTAACATAATAATTCAAAGTCTGATAAAGTATCATAAAGACATCAAAGTTAAACTTTCTTCGAAGTATATTTCCCAATTTCAGTGCCTATTTGTAAAAAAAATGGTTCTTGAATATTATTATTTCATTGCTGTCATTAAATAATTACTATTTAAGGAATAAGTAGACTTACAACTTCTTCAAGTTAGAGAAAATATTATTAATTTCCTTTAAGGATATTATCATTACCACTCCTATCTAGATTAACCCCCCAAAAAAAAGTTACCAAAAGTGTCAGTGATGTTTTACGTTTTTCTTTGCACATCACGTATACGCCACGCGGGACCCGCGAGCTCATCTCCCATTCATACCGATGTCCCACGACAATGCCAATGCAAATGCGGGGCCAAAGTCGCTTTTCAGCTGGCTAAGCCACCGCTCAGCATTGGGTTAAAGGTCCCTTGTGGCCCAATCGGGATTGTGATTCAAATTGGCCCCAAAAAAAAAAAAAAGGAAAACAAGAATGCACAGCTGGCCGAAAACGTAATTAACTACATATTCCATGGCAAATTAAGGTATTCAGTTGATGCGGGCAGCCGCCATAGCTTGTCACTCAATTTCAGTATGGCACCCGCATGCCTGTGTCCTTATGTCCTGGCATATCCTGGCGGACAAACTTGCACACTCGTCGTGGCATCCCCTTGCCCTACCCCTTTCACCCACATGTCCGCGCATATTAAAAGTTTAATGTAAATGTAATGAGCGCCAGCGCATGCAAATGAACAGTTTGGCTTTCGGCCCCGCACTTTCCCCTGCGTTTTTTTTTATTGCTTTTGCGGTTGCAGCAGCTGCACTGCATCCTTGTTGCTCCACTGCTAATGAGTTGAGTCACTTAAATACATTGAAAGCGTTGCAAAATTTAAAGTACATTTAGTACTTTATAGCAGAGGCGGTAGCTGTGATTTTGAGTGGTTTAGTAAAGGGCATGGATAGTGTGGGTTTATATTTAGTTTTAGAAGAAGTAACGGAAAAAATATATTTGATTTTCCAGATGCAAAGAGTCTCCTTTCCTCAGAACTGTGAAAGTTTCTGGTAGCAAAAATATGCTTATTATATTCCCTAAAAATTATTTGTTTCTACCTAAAATCCCTTCGATTTAAGAATAATTAATTTTTGAATCCTAACAGTGACAAAATTTTTAATTAAAATCCCAGGCTCATTAGGCTTTTTTAGGGTTTAATTCCCAATGATGGCTTAATTCCACATTCCACATTTAACGCCATATTAGCTGCCACAAGCGGATATGCCCTGCTTGACCATCTGCTATTTCCTCTAAACTCGCACAATTCGGCCAGCTTTTCCCATTGTCCAAGCGTTAATTGAATTGGCTTCTCCGCCGGCGAGTTTGTGTAGCATCTGTGCTCCATCTGCTCCATTTGCTACAACTGCCGCCTCTTCTGTCCCAGCGGCTTCACCTGGCCACGCCTACACATGCATATGAACAGGCTCGTACATTCGCGGCGTTTACACGCACGTGCGCACAACTACATAGGCTGTGTATGTGGGTGTATTTAGGAGGGGGCACAACCTCCCTTCCCCCTCCTATCACACCTTGATACGCATTCATGCATACCAAACGCTCGGGACGAGCAACAGAATGAGATCCCAGCCGGTACCCACTGGGAGAGTGGGTAATGCGATGGTGGCAATGAGTCCCAATGAGTCGCAATGATGATGGCGCCTGCCTCAGTTCAGCGGCTCCTTCAAAGGAGCGTTTAATTAAATGAAGTCGTTTGCATTAATGTTGTCATTACGCATTTGCCTACGGAGCAGCAGCTCTCCAAGACAAACGAAATGAAGCAAGCACTGGAGAAGAACCAGGCCAAGATGCACAAAATTCATTACTTAAATGGAGAGCAGGTGGTGCCGCCAGCTGAGAAAGCAGAAAACATAAGCTGGATGGGATTCGCATCCCTGTTCCCTGTTTCAAACTCAAAAGACACTCACTCACTCACAATTGGATGGGACGGGGGGCCTCGGCATTCAGGTCACCCAAATTCAATTCTCGCTTACGTCAAACGCCAACAGTCCCAGCACTCCACTACGGGCCGAGCAGTATCAAATTTCCACTTTCGTTTCACAGTTCTGGAAAATCAGAATTTGAGTGCTTGATTGCCCCTTTTTCACTGCCGGTGGAACTTTCAGGAAGGGAGACCACGGGGCGGCAATGTCAATTAAAGCCACATGGACGCGGTGCTTGTGCGGACTTTGGGCCAATTAAGAGTGACATTTTGCGGGGACAGCACCAAGTGGAACAAGTCGTAGTGGTTGGTCCTGTCCTGTGTCACCAATATTGGCCATTTTGGTTGAAAATGGTGACTAGCAGAGGATAGATTCTTCAATCAAGGTTCATTTTGGGAGTCTAGCAAAGGTTTTCTGTGGAAGCCAAAAATAACAGCAGGAAAAGTTGATTATTTATTGATTTAAAAGGAATCGATTTCATTCTCTGAAAATAAGAAATACAGAATTATTATTTTTACTGCAAAAAGACCTTCGCCTGGAAGCACTGAAACTAATGAGCTACTTTTTTCCTAGTAAATTTCCCAAGAACTATGATTCCCTTTCAAAGGACTCTCTTTGTGCCTTCAAGGTAAAAACCAGTGCCAGGTTTATATGCTTTTTACAGCAAGAGAAATTCAATCTGCACCGATTTCTGGAACCTTTCTGGCTTCGATTATTTGAAAGGAACTGTGTCCCAAACAACATACCTATCGAGGTGGCTTTACCCTGATCCAGTTCATTGGACTGCCAGTTGACTATTTAAATTCCCCGTGCTCTGTGTTTCGGCTATGCCCCTTTGCCCCGGAGGCTTTTGAAGTTGGTTTTTGCATAATGTTTTTATGGCTCGACTTCCTTTTTGTGTCGTTTAAGTTTCCATTTCCACTTTGAGTTGGGGTTTTGCCACAGCCCTGCCCTGCCCCTTTCGTTTCTTGGCCGCGTGTTTGTGTAAGGCTCAAGTATGTTTAAGTAAAGTTTGCTCGCAAACTTTTGTCAAAGTATTTCGTGTTCTCAAATATTTTCATTTGCCGTGGCAGCTGCACCAAATAATTGAGGTTTAGTTTTTTGGCCCCAAAAGCGGATGTTCTTTTTCGCTTGGTCAAAAAAAAAAAAAAAAAGAGAAAAGGGAAAAAGAAAAACCCGAAACCAAAACCGAAACCGAGGCCGGGCTGCGATGATTTGCGGCAAGCAAATTTATTGACAATTCATGGCTCTCGGTTGCCCCGAAATCCTGCGCTGTGTGACGGAGTGAGCGAGTGAGGCGAGGCCGTTCAAGCGTTTTGTTGAACTTTTGCGCAAGTTTGTCGCAAGTTTCCGTTTCCGGCTGGCAGGCCATGACAAAGTGCCGCACATTAAGCTGTAGATTTTTCATTTTTCCTCGCTCTATCTCACTCGAGCTGTGCTCTTGCTCCTGCTCATCCTCCATCCCCTGTTACCCGGTTTACCCTGTTTTTGTTATCACTGAGGCCGCAGCCAAGACAAACCGAAAAGCGCAAAAGTTTAAATTAATGACACTCAACTATTAGCAAAATTAAATAGTGGCAAGATTATGTCTGCAAACTTGGAATGCGGTCAGGGACAGGGCTGGGGATTCAGGCTCTCCATAATCTTTCGCCATATCTCTGACTGTGGCCCAGAATATCGGCCCAATTTGCGTTGACAGCGGCTGGAAGTGGGCAACAGGCTTGTAAATTGCCAATGACGCAATCGCCGTTCGTTGTTTGTTGTTGGCTCGGATGTGTGAGTGAAAACTTTCACTATGCCGTGTTGTTCGACATTGAAATGCACTCTGGCGAACTAAGTTTGTCCGACAAAACTGAAATCAAACAAGTGCCAAGGCTGCCATGAATAATTGGACCAAAGGATACCTTATTGTTTATTACTTTTGGGAACATTTAAAATTGGAAAGAGAGATAAGTCATTTGAAAATAATTATGCTTTTCCTCTTAAGCATATATTTATTTATTTAAATATTATCTAATTTCTTAGTAATGGTTGCAATAGTATAATAAATATACCTATTTTTATATAGAATAAAAAACTAATCTGGTTGTACATCAACATAGAAACCTTTTCAAAATAGCTAGCGGAAATATTTTAACATTTTCCTCTGTTTTACAATTCCACAAATGTTGCAGTTTACTCAGCTTTACAGCAAAGTTACTAGCATACAAATTAGTTTCCACCAGTTAGTAGTTATGTGTATAATAAACAATAACTCAACTATATTTAGCCAACGATTTAAAACAATAGAAACCGTTTTCCACTCAGCTCTGGTGTCTATATAAAATTAAATGCTCTGCAAAATTATGCAATTACATTTTCCCCTAGATTTCGCGAAACCAGAGAGGACTTAAAAATAGTTCATTACCAGGAATCTCATTTAATGAGAGAGATAGCGAGACAGATATAGAGAGAGGAAGGGAGAGACGTGTAGTGATAGCCGTGGCATTTATTATTAATGCATTCCCCAGCTAAATAACATTTATTTTTCCGGCTGGCCAGCCACCAGCGAAAGTGGCTCCATGAAGGGCGTGGCCGAAGTGGAATTAGTTAATAAATAAACGCGGTCAAGTTGATTTGTATGTTGCCATTAAGCGGGAATTAATTAGAAATTATTGCCAGGCGGGAGGAAAGTGCAAATTCGTGTTGGTTCCAAGGTGTGGAAAGCAAGGGACAATGAGCAAGGGCACGGATAAGAACCAGAAGCCGGAGCCGGGGCAGGTGGGCCAAAGTAATTGACAATTTTTGCATTTCACTCGCGACACAGACACTCGAGTCAGCATCATTGTTTGGTGGCCTAATTGAATTACGTTGGCCTAGAAGAAGCTGGGCAATAATTAAAAGCGGTCTGCCAATAATCAATGGCCCGGCACTCAGCTGGAGGCAGGTACATATTCCAGTATCCCAGTGTTGAAGCCACTATAATACTAGCAGGAGCAGCCACTTCTCCGCAACAGGCGGAGGACACGAACTGCTCGTAATAGAAATAAATTGGCGCCGCACGCAGTTCGCTGGCGACATCGCAGATATAGACACAAATAGCAGGGAGAGGTAGCGGCTTTGGCCATTCATTGTCTGGCTGTTCGACAGTCAAGTGGCACTTGAGCCAGTCTTTTGGCCAGGAAAGGAGTCGGGACAGGACAGTACAGGAGAGCGGAGCGGAGCATCCCGTAGCCCTTGCGTGTGGCAGCTCATGAATTTCCAAGTGGCAGCCAGTTGCCAGGCAGCTGGTTAAAAGTAATGAAGCTCCAACAGCGTGTGTGTAGCCGAGTGTGTATTTGAAGAAGTGTGAGTGTGTTGCCCGACTCCATCGCATCCTTGCCTTGGTCTTTCTGGCTTCCTTGCATGCTCCTCCGTTTTGGGCGCACGTAATTAAATCTAACTTTATTAGCACATTTCGGGGGCTCGAAATGAAATGGAGGTACGAGTCGAGCAACTTTGGTGCCAAGGTACTTAGCCATCACCTCACCATCCAACAATCTAGCTTTGCATGCAAGTAGTACACAAAGAAAAAAGCCTAACGAGTATGATTAATGTATCATAAATTAAATTTGCTTATTTTAAAGTTCAATAGCAACATTTATATAAAAAAGCTTTAGAGATTTCAAAACAATAATTTTTAGTGTCTAAAATTATGAAATAAAATTTTATTAGCATTCGTAAACAAACTAAAATTTTATTATTTATCAAAATTTACCTTTTAATAAGTTTATTAATTATAAATCATAAGATGTTTCAAAAAGCTTATTTTTGAGTGCCTAAAAGTAGGCAATGATATATCTATGAAAAAATTAAATAATAGTCTACTTTTAGTCATACAAATAATGGTTTTCAGTGTTAATTTCCCTTTAGCATACATTTTTAAGAAAGATTTATTCAAATTCAAATATTTAGGTTATAAAAGACCTCAAAATTATCAAGAAAATCCCACCCATTCCTCTGTGTACGCAAGCAAGTCCTGGTAAGATTTAATTAGTTTTAGTCCTAAATAAACAAAAGTCCTAGCCATATACGAATACCCATGTCCCCATGTACATCTCGTTGTTGTTTCTTGTTGAATGCTGTTGCTATTTGATAACGTTATTGCAGTTGAGTTGTTGTTAAAGACCAACACTTTCAACACCACCACCAACCACCACCACCACCAAGCAAGCCACCTGTAGCCACAAAAAAAAAAATAATAATAACCACCACCAAACCAATCCTTTCTCACTCGTTCTTATTGTGATTTACTCGCTCATTTCTCTGTGTGTGTGTGTGTGTTAAACCCTTCTAGAAAAACAAAAAAAAGTTATTAATGGAGAATTTGCAATTAATTTTTCACTATACTCTGATCACATTTCTCGTGCTCTTCCCATATATATACACGAATTCCATAAATCAATGCGAAACCAATTACGAAATTAATCGGCATTGAACAAAAACTCAATGTGAAATGCTTGAAACAATGCCAAGTGCAGCTGGCACGCCCAGTTTGAGGCGGGAGGCGGCCATCGATGGCGATGCAGATGGCCACGACAGCCATGTCGAAGGGGATAACGACAACGATACCAACGCTAACGATGATGATGACGAACGATGGCTGAAGCAGGCTCAGACTCCGGCTTATGCCGCTCACAATGACAGGCCGCAACAGACCAAAACAGCACTTGGAATACGTCAGAACAGCAATAGCAACAGCAACGGCAATAGCCACAGCCAGAGCAAAAGCAAAAGCAAAAGCAACTCTGGTAATTGCAACATCAAAACGGGAACGGGAACGGGAACGGCAGCGACATCTCAGGCACACATTGCCCACAGATTGGCCCCGCGGGCCAGCTTCCCGGAGATCATGCAGCCCCGCCTCTCGCTCAACGGGCTGCTCAATCCCTCGCTGATGCCCTCGCCCCGGCCACTGTATCGGGACCATAGCTCCAGATCCATCAATCCGCTGACCGCCTACGAGCAGCAGATGGCCGAGCTGGACGGTAGCTTTTATGCCAGCAACGCGGGATATTTGGGCGCCGGCATGGGCGGCAGTGCTGGCGGTGGCACGACCTGCACGAATCTCACAGTGGGCGGTGGTTCCACAGGTATATCCGGGGCAGGTGCGACGTCTAGCGGTGGTGGTGGTGCTGCTTCAACTGGTGGCGGCGGCTTATCCTCGCATACAGGTGGCGGCCATGGTGGTGGTGGTTCCGCCATACACACAACCGAACTCTCGATAACACCCACAATGGCCGGCGATGAGCAGTTTATCGATCTGGGGAGCCTAAGGCGCTTCTCGATCGATCGCCAGAGCTTTCTCGGTAAGGCTGCGCCCATCCCAGATCCTTGAAAACTGAAGCAAATACAAAAGTTCTCTGTTTGAAATCGTTTTTAAGTGTCTGAAAATAAGCAATTATTTATTTTCCGTGGAAAATACATTTTATAAACCATACTTTTATTATTACTTATTATTTAAACAAATGATTTTGAAATTACAAGAGATATTTGTAACTCTTGCTTTATTCCTGGTAAAACTAGGTGGCATTTCGTATTCAAAACTATATTTTTAAAACCATTTTTAAAAAGAAAATCATTTAAATATAAAAAAAATATAGTTTTATCCACGAAACAGCCCAGTTTTGCTTACAAAATTTTAAATACTACAGAGTTTTATCAACCCAATTAAAATTCTCAATTATTCAACTCAATTTTTCCCCCAAATCTGACACTCTTCTAGATTTGCCCAACATTAAATTTTACATTTTGTAATTAAAAACTTTACTAATATTATTAATTACTATTTACCATCAACAGATCTAGGACCAAAGTTTGGCATGACCCAGCCGAAATTCGGCCAGAGTGTCTCGCAACAAGGTTTCTTCACTTCGCACGACAGCCTGGCCACACCATGCGCCTCCAGGGCCTCAAACTCGCACATGGCCACCGTAAGCACTGCCTCCGAAATGGATCTTCTGCACAACAAGCAACGCAACAAGTCGCGCGGACGCCTGAAAGCGGCTGCCAGCGGCGATCAGCCGCTGCTGGGCACCTGGAATCGCTCCACGGGACGCGGTTCGCAGGATAACACGCTGGCCGGCGGCGGAGCCACCAGCCTGGCCATGGGCGGCATCGGGCACAACCAGTACGGCGGCAACTACTGCAACGGCACGGATCGGTGAGTATTGTCACATCGCTGACACAATTGGGATTTTCAGGATAACATGGGATTATTTCACAGCTATCCGCGCTCCCGATCACAGCAGCAGGGTCACCACAATGCCGCCCAGCAGCCGCACCATCCCTACCAGCTGCAGCACTCGGCCTCCACGGTGTCGCATCACCCGCACGCACACGGTCAGCCCTCGCAGGGTGGACCCGGGCCACCTCATGGCGGTCATCCGCATCATCCGCATCATGGTGGCGCCGGCAGTGGTGGCGTCAGCGGAGGCGGACCACATGGCGGCCAGCCGCATCATCAGAAACCACATCGCACCGCCTCGCAGCGGATACGGGCGGCGACGGCAGCGAGGAAGCTGCACTTTGTGTTCGATCCGGCGGGGCGGCTGTGCTACTACTGGTCCATGGTGGTGTCCATGGCCTTCCTGTACAACTTCTGGGTGATAATCTACCGCTTCGCCTTCCAGGAGATCAACCGGCGCACGATTGCGATCTGGTTTTGCCTGGACTACCTGTCCGACTTCCTGTATCTGATCGACATATTCTTCCACTTCCGCACTGGCTACCTGGAGGATGGGGTGCTGCAGACGGACGCCCTGAAGCTGCGCACCCACTACATGAACTCGACGATATTCTACATCGACTGCCTGTGCCTGCTGCCGCTGGACTTCCTCTACTTGTCCATCGGCTTCAACTCGATCCTGCGCAGCTTCCGGCTGGTGAAGATCTATCGCTTCTGGGCCTTCATGGACCGAACCGAGCGGCACACCAACTACCCGAACCTGTTCCGGAGCACGGCCCTCATCCACTACCTGCTTGTGATATTCCATTGGAACGGCTGTCTCTACCACATCATCCACAAGAACAATGGCTTCGGTTCGCGCAACTGGGTCTATCACGACTCCGAGTCGGCCGATGTGGTCAAGCAGTATCTGCAGAGCTACTACTGGTGCACCCTCGCCCTGACCACCATCGGGGATCTGCCAAAGCCGCGCTCCAAGGGCGAGTATGTGTTTGTCATTCTGCAGCTGCTCTTTGGCCTGATGCTCTTTGCCACGGTGCTGGGTCATGTGGCCAATATAGTGACGTCAGTGAGTGCAGCGCGCAAGGAGTTTCAAGGTGAGTGGCCCAGAAATATAATGCAAATTGGGGTCAGGAATATCATTAATAATGTTATGTAACAAAGAAGGTTCGCCCCAATACAGGAAATAAAACAACCCCCGGCTGCAGTTAGCACTTATCTCAAATTAATCACAACTATTGTTTAATATTTGCAAGGACAACAACAATATAGAAAATCCTTCTGCAGGGAGAAATAAAAAAAAAAAACATTCAGGTCATGGAATATACTATATATCCCCCAGTACTTAGCCTGATTAATTAATGTTTTTGTTGGATGTAAACAAAGAAAATATGACAAATTTCATTGAAAATGCAGAGAATAAGCTTCTGATAGATGACACAGAAACATTGCTTTTTTGCTTGTACAATTTATGGCCAGGGATATTGTTAGCAGGGGGGAGCAGTCTGAAAATTATTTGGAAAAATATATATTTAATATTAAAAGATGCCACAAGATGTATCCTTGGCATTCTTTGACTTTCCCCTTCCGCAGCTCAGAAAACCCTTATAAACGCAGATGAAAAAGTGAACTTCAACAATGGCCGAAGCCGAAGGTATTTCTCTGTAAATTGTCATCAGAATTCCGAGTCTTACCAGGACTCTGGCCAGCAGCGTTAACTTGTTGCGTATCCCGGTTGTCCTGGTAACATGGAGGACCTCGAAGCATATGAAATGCGGGATTAGGGGGAAAAAAAGGGAAACGTTACCACAACAATGGGCCAAAATACATCCTCGTCCTCGTCCTTATTCCAACTAAGCTGCCTTGTTTGGGAATAAGTCCAAGATTGTGCGGTTGAATGCCGTTACTGCCCAGCTGGGCAAAAATTGTATGCAAAATATTGAAATCTGGTGCTGCCATGGCAATGATGATGATGTCCCACTGCCATTGCCAGTGTGCCAGTGCCACTAATGTCCATTGTGGCACACAAGGAGGGCTCGAAGTACCCGAAGGACTCGTGGCGCAATCTCTCTCTCGTAGGCTCAGTTGGGCGTGCGGCCATTAGCTAAATGAACTCGTTTACTCGGCCGAGCCATAAATAACTGGACGAAATGCAAGAGCAATCCAAGTCAGCTAAGTGGAAAATGCCAAGTGAAAGGCAAAGAAGGCCTAGGATCGCATGCACTGGGAGAAAATTGGGGTTTTTCTTTGAAAAATATATTTTGATAGTGGAAAATAATAAACTTTGAGCTTAATCTTAAAGATGAATTAGGAAATAATTCTGACTTTGTTTACTAAACAGGAAATATCATAAATTTTTCGGATATCCTTTTCTTTTTCTTTGAGTGCCAGGCAGGAAGAGGAAGACGCATTAGGGGAAGCGGAAACAAGAATAAGAAGAAGCAGCAGCACAGCGGCAGCATCATTCCTGGCTTTCATTAAGGGCAGCGTCAGCTAAAAAAAAATTTGTATATATATATTAAAGCCACTCACGGCGACAACGAGTCAAGGTGGTTCGCCTTCAGATGGATCCCTGCCTGGCCTTGCCTTCCGCTGGGGAGCAAACAAAGCACAATTGTACGCCAGTGGGCGAGTCCAAAGGGGGCGTGGCACCTTCGGCTTTTTCCTTCTGGCCAGGAGGAGGCTCCTTAGGTCTTTAGTCCAGCTCTTGGTCTTCCCTGAATGCTGCTCGGTGCTTCTTCTAAAGCCCCGCCTGCAGCTGCCTGCTGGTCAACTGGCAGCTGACTTGTTTACACAACACTTTGCATGTGTGTTTGGCTATGGCCATTGCACATGTGTCCATTGCCATGTCCATGTCCTGGCATGGAGAAGCAGAAGCGCCATCGCCATCGCCATCGCCAGAGGAGCAAGAAGGGCGGCGTTGCGATGGCAAAGTCAGCAAGCAAAGCTCTGGCGGCTTAATGGATGAAACGTGCTGTTGAATTAATTTCTGGCTTTATACTCTCAATTTTTTCTTTCCGTTTTCAATTCCAGGCTGCCTTTGCTTTTTTTTTTTTTTCATTCTGCAGGCAGAGAAATATTTTAAAAATAGTGAATACTATTTTAAATGGCTTTTATCACAGAGATTTTAAGCAATAGTTCAAGCTAAGATAACATAATTCATCTAAAAATCAAAACAATTCATCAAATCGAGCAATAAATTCAAGCTTTCAGCTCAGAATAAACAAAACAAATTGCTATAAATCAGAAATTAAGTTTATTAATAGTCTTTGTCATAGTTAAACTCTATAAATTATGTTCATCGTTCATCAAGTAGTGACAGTTTGCATATCTTGCCGAAATATGTTATAAACACACATGTTTAAAGTTAAGGATACATTTTTTCAGTGTCCGCTTGTTGCGAAAATAATAACTATATGTTATGTTTTCGCTGTGTGCATTTGTGGTTGCTTGTTGTATGCATTTATTTTTTTGCTGCATATTTGCTGCAGGCAAATTTTCAATTTTTACTGCCAGCCTAGCTTATAGGGGGCTATGCATGAAGTTCAAAAAGTCACGCAGGCTTATGCGGCCATCGTGGTCCATATCGACCTCTCTGCATATATCCCTGAGATCCGCATCGTTCACAACCACGCCCATCATGACCATTAAGGCACGCACATCCATATTGGTCACATAGCCATCGCCGTCGCGATCGAAGAGCCGAAAGGTCTTGGTCAGATTCTCGTCACTGTCCACAGTCGCCAGTCGGGGCGCCATCATTTGCATGAACTGGGGCAAACTTATATCCGCATTCCTTTCGAGACCCACCGTACTAATGAGATCGTATAGCTCTGATTCCGTGTTCTCGTGGCCCACGGAAATCATAACTAGACGCATCTCATGCGGTGAGATGCTGCCATTGCCATCCAGATCGTGCATCTTGAAGGCCTCCTGCAGCTCTTCGATCTGGGTCTTGTCCAGGTTAAAGGACATCGCAAGACAGCGGAAGCGCAAGGGTAATGCAAACCCAATAAAAACACCAAAAGTAATTCAGGAAAATTGAACACAAAAACACAAAGTGGTGTGTGTGTGTGTGCTGGGTCTGTGCTATATATGAGAAAACACTGACTGACAATCAACTCAACTCAACCGAACTCAAACTCTGTTCTCGATGGCTAATAAAACACTTAGCCAGGCGATTTTTGTTGTTGTTGTTGCGACCGCAAACTTTTCCGGAATAATAATGCATCATATATACAAAGGGGAGGAGGCAGAAAAAAATACAAGAAAATAGAGAATAAGGGGAGAAGCCGCTGCCGAAGCATGCAGCATTTTGGAGAACCATCCATCAATTTGTCAATTCAGCGCTTGCCTTTGAGTGGCCGGCGATGGGACAGGAATGATGATGATGATGATGATGGGCAGCGAGTAGTAGTGCTGACCATAAAAATCAACCATCAGGCTTTTGGCTAGAAGCAAGAAATACAAATAGCAAATTGAATAGATGCACTCGCACACACTCGCTGAAAGGAGTCTCTACTTGAGATCCATTCAAATCCTAGCCTATTCTCAGGGATTCATCGAAGGGGAACAGTTAGTCATCTGTGAATTTCAATCACATAGATGGATAGGAAAAATCAGATTTGTGGAGATACTTATAACATTTTAGTGGTTTATACTTTTTAAAAGGTTTTTTAGACTGGTTATTGTATTAGAAAAGAGAATACGTTTTTAAGCTAAAGACTATTTTCTAGAATGTTCTTCTTATATTCATATCTTATATTCAGCTCCTTCTGCTTGTATATTTTTAAAAATAAAGATGTAATCTTTAATATGACTTAAAAATAACATTACACACCCTACATCCAATCATTAAAAGCTATAATTTCCTTAATTAAAACGCCTCTTCTCCCCAATGATGGCGCTCTTTATTTCAGACCTTAAGCCTCGGCCCCTAGAGGAGGAAGCCACTGACTTGTCACGGATTTCTAGGCTTAGCAATAAGTTTTTCCGGCAGCCCATTTGATTCATTCAACTTTGAGGCCTACTCTTGTTGCTTTCGCTCGCTCATTCATTCATTCATTCCCCGAAGACTTTGAGCCGGGATGATAAGCAAATGAAATGTTGTCGCCGTCCCACATGACGAATGATTAATGATTCGCATTCCCCCTGGGAGGTAGGAATAGGCGAGCCATGAGAGCCGCTCGCTCGTTCGTCTAAAGTTAAAACTTAACTTTAACTAATGCAACAGCACTTTTTCACCCCGGCAGCGATGTCGCTGCGAATAGCGCCAGTCACGGCTTACTCGGGGGTACAGTTTGCAAAGTGACTGAGTCTTGGTCTTCTTCTTCGTCGGCCACATTAGCCTACATCCTCCGCCGCTGTTCTGCTCTGGATCCTACATCCTACTCAGGACTCAGTATTCAGGATTCCGGTTTCCCGCTCCTGCGGGGCTGCAAAAACTTGTGCTTGTGTATTTGCTTAAGCCGAGGTCGCTTTCCTGTTTCCTTCCGCCGCTTTTCCACTTTCCCGCTGCTAAGGAGGCGGAGGAAAAAAGCCAGTTGGGTGGGGGTGGGGAGGGCATGAAAATTGATTTTGAAATAGTTGGTCTGCCTTTTTAAATTTGATTGACGTTATTACATTACATAACATCGCACACTAAGAGGAGCGGCGAAGCAGCTGGCTTAAGTTATTCATCCATTTAGCCCCACTTAGGGGCATGGAGGGGGTGCGGGCCAGGCTGGCTGGGAAAGCAGGAAAAGCAGATTAGGCGGGAGGCAACAACAAGTGGAAAACTGTCATTATATTTGAGTTATTGATGGTTCTTTTTTTTTCAAAATCATTTTGCAACAATGTTGCCGCTACCTCTCACACACAAACATACACACACTCACACACATTCCGCCACACGCTGACAGGCTTCTCGATTCTCCATTCCCCTCAGACCTTACCCTTCCCTTTTACATCACATCACACACACACTGTTACATTCACGCTTAGTTAAACGCATGGCTGTGGCTTGTTAACGCCGACAAGCGCAAAAGTTTGCCATTCGCCAAATGCTTGCGATAATCGACAAGCTCACTCACACTCTCACATGCACGGGCACTGTGAGAAAAGGTTTGAAATGGGTCTTGGAAATTAAGTGTTATATTTTAAGGTGCCTCAGAAAAGGCTGTGTATTCGGAATTGAAATAGTGCTGAAAAGTATGCTATAAAATGTATTACGTATACGTAATATAAGATGGAAATCTTGTATTATTTAATATATGCTTTTTCGGCAACTTGTAATGAGATTTCAAACCTTAAATAAATATTAAATATTTTAAATACATTTCGAATTTATAATAGTTTCTCTGAAGCACTGACACAGTTGAAATAACAATTCAGTTTTCAGCCTTAACTATGCTTTAGCATATTCTTTAACTTATTTAAAATAAATTCTATATTTTAAGGAAGACCTATTCTTCTTTATTTTCCTTACAACTAAATGAAGAAATATAAACTTTCTTAAAATTTTAAATTTTAATACATAATTTTTCCCTAGTGTTGCATCACACACACACTAGAAAAAAAAACCAAACCTGCACACACTTTTATTCAGGACACTCACAGTATGGAGGCTGTGTATTGAATTTCCCCCGCCGTTTTGGCTAAAGTCCAAACAGCATTTCAAAAACTGACATTTAAAATTATGTAAATTCTGATCACCCCGGCCCCCGGCCATCGTAACCCAGGCCCCGCCTTGCCATTATGTAATTGTTATTGTAAATAGTTTTATGCAAATTTTCCCGCTGTCAGCAAAACTGTCAACGGACCTTGATTGATGCATGTGGACAGTTTGCATATGAATCATCACCCGTGCCCGTGTCCGTGTGCGTGTGTATGTAGTTTTTTAATTTTATTTCTCGGTTTATTTAGTTTTAAAATATTTATTGCATTGTGCTTGGTGTGAGCCAAGCGCATTTCTCTGTTCGACGGTGAAATGCTCTTAGTCTTCATTTACAATTAACGTCCGTTTGGCGTGGCCTGGCTGGCTGGCTGGAGCTGGCTTTTGGCCTTGCAATTAAAACAATTTACGCGCTCAATTTAAGCCAGCGCAAGCAAACACAAACACAAATACCAACAGGACGAGCAGGAAGCACGGAACACCGCCATGGATCCAAAGGAGAGCTGCAGCTCAGCTCGGCTGAGGAGAAGATTTGTAGTGCCTTAGCCAAGCGTTTTCATTTTCGTTTTCGCTTTCGACTTGCTAAATGCATAATGGCCAAAGTGTTGCTGTTCGCCCTTGCTTTTGGCTCTTTGTTTTTGTTTTTGCCTGGCCACCACAATCCTTGCACTAAAAATAGCAACGAGGCAAAGTGACGAAAGGCAAACGAACTGAGTCAAGAACGCGCGTCGAGCATTCGACATTGGCCCAGGACACGGAGCCGGTGATATACTTTCCACACACTGAGGGAAAATAAATTTATTTTGGGAGAGAATAATTGTTTGTTTTCTGCTGGAATTCATATACACTTTGAGAATATATTCTTGAATTATTGATAACGTTTCGAAATAAAAATTATTTTTCTTGAATGAAGAATGAATATTACCTCGATTGCCCTTATAATTCTCAAGTTCTTTTTGCGGAATGAGCTTTATATATTCCCTTAAATTCCTGACTCTTTAATTGCATAATTAATGAATTGTACAATAATTAGTTTAGATTCTCAACTAGTTTTAATGGAGCATTAATTTCTTCATCTTTTTGTTTTGTTTTTCTTTTTTTTTGCCAGTGCTAATCACATAAAAAATTCTTGAAGCTACAAGAAGTATCCTTCTCAAAAAC
The DNA here is from genome assembly GCA_018904815.1 of Drosophila ogumai. Taxonomy (NCBI): domain Eukaryota; kingdom Metazoa; phylum Arthropoda; class Insecta; order Diptera; family Drosophilidae; genus Drosophila; species Drosophila ogumai. The sequence continues at coordinate 30,632 of JAEIIJ010013212.1, read as the reverse complement.
GGGACGTCCCACGAATTCCAGTGGCCAGGGGCTGTCAAAGGACTTTCGCAGACCATTCCAGGGTATCGCTTTCTTCGATTTACCCAGCCTCTCTCTCTCTTTCCGTCTCACTCTCTCTCTGTGTTCCTTGGACCGTACCTCTTTTCCTTATTTTTTTTTTTTCGTCCTTTTGGATAAAGAAGGAAAAGAAAAGGGGGATGCAGCGGCGTCCATTATCCACTTTAAGTTGCCCGCCCTTGCTGCGTGTGTGTGTCTGGGGAGGGGGGTCACATATATGTGTGTCTGTGTGTGTGTTTTCAGCTTGGTTTGTGTTTGTTGTTCGTTTCGCTGTTTGCTTTTGCTTGCCACAGCCATGTCCATGTGTTTGTGTGAGTTTATGTTTGCTTCTGGTTATGCCCCACAGCTGTAACCGTGTGTGAATGTGTGTGTGTGTGAGTGTGTGGGGATATATATACATATATATGCGGATTCCAATCAATATCGTAGACGCAGTCGCCGCTGGTGGCCGCTTTGCCCATTAAGCTGCATGTACACCAACTTACTGTCGTATTTTTAGAACATGCTCACTGTTGTTCTTGTGCCCCTTGCCACTTTTTTTTCTGCAGCTTTAGCTGCTTTCGTTGTTGTTGTTGTTGTTGTCGTTGTTACGGCATGTAGCTGCTCTTTAAGGGCAAAGTATTCCATTATCCTTGAATGGCGAATTTCCCAAGGATTTCAACAGCATCAGCGGCAGCCAGTCAAGTCCTTCTCCTGATGCAGCTGCCATGCGCATTGTTATTGCAAACTGCGAGAGGTGCTCGCCGCATTTATTTTTAGTTACCGCCTGAATAAATCCATCCCCAGCATTTCTCATTCGACCATCATCCGCCTCCTGGCATACCTCCTTGCAGCCTCCTGCATCCTGCCACTTGGCGGCCATTGTTTATTCGTGCTTCACCCCTCACGGAAAACATTCAGATTCAGATTCGCATTCGGTTTGGGATCCGGAATCATCAGCAGCTGTAGAAGCACCAGCGGTAAATGCATAATTAAGGTGCAAAAATCCGGGCCAAAATGCCTTTTTCGCTTCAAATTGATGTTGAATGTACACTATGGGCATGGGAAAGCTACAATCCTCTGGCTGTTTTCGGTTTGAAACATTTGACTGGGGCAGGAGGTATTTAACATAATTTTCTAGAGAATTTAAATCACATTAGGTAAACCTAAACACAAATCTAAAAGAGTTTTCCATAAATTAAGTCTTCAGTTTAACTTCTATGAAATTATTTATTATTATTTATTTAGTTTAAAAATCTCTTAATATTCATTTTATGAAAGAAAAAATATTAAAAATTATTAACATTCAATGGAAATTTATACATTTTTCCTTTTCTCTGAATTAAAAATGTATAAAACGACAACTATATTATTCTGTCATTAAACTCATCCAGAATCCTTGATACATTTATCCAAAAAAACGTGTTACAAACTATGATTTCCCAAAAAAATAAATCCTGATAAAGTTCATATTAATGTTCAATAAACTCTTTTAAATCCCAGATATTCTTTCCCCTAAATGTTAGGAAAAAACCGAATGAAATGGCAGGTGGAAAAGCTCCGCAGACCATTAGGACTCGTTCGGTTTGAACTGTGGCAAGCATTCCCTGTACTCGGGGTGATAATCGCAGACAATTCCTTTCGATTCCTGTGCACATTCAGCAAATGCCACCAGCCAGCCAGCAGAGAGCTTTGCAACTCCCATCTGGGAGCCATTGTTCTGGGACCCTGACTCCTCCTGTCCTGTCCCCTGTCTCCTGTCCCCACGGAGCACAACTTCCGTCTTTGGCATAACACATCAGCTTGACTCTTAAGTGGTTTCTAGTTAGTTTGCAATTTTCACTTGCCCCACACACAGTACACCCGACCGCCCTGCTTTTTTCATATTTCTGGCAGGGATTTTGTGTGGGTGTGGCGTTTTTATGAAAAGACCCTGGGTGTGGAGGAGTCGCGCAGGAAGAGCAAGTTTTTGTCACGCATATTTACTGTTTGTGTGTGATCCCCTCCTTAGCCGGGGTGAAACTTGGTAGTGCTGCAGTTTGTTGGCAGACAATGGCCTGAACTTTTGCACCCAGATTTCTTTCAAATGCAGACACACACACACACACACACGTGCTCGACTCCCGTCTGCGGTTGATCCTTTGGCGGCAATTGTCCTCGGCTGTCAGTGTGTTGAGACAAAAGTCAAGTCAGAAAATGGTAAATGTAATTATTGGGAAGCGGCAGCGCTTAGTTTGAGGTGACACACAGGCAGACACACCGAAGAAGAAGGGCCCCAAGGACCTCCTTTCCGACCCGAAAAACCGCCACGAAAATTGCAACAGAAGCAGATCAAAGTTCGCCCGGGGGCAACTGTAGGCGAAGCAGAGCATAAAATGAAAAATAAATAAGAAATAAGCAGAATACGAAGCCAAATGCACTTTTTTCCATCCTCATCATCATCATCATCATTATCATCGTCATCATCGTCGTCGTCTCCTTTTTGGCCAAGCGCAGCCAAGTGACTCGGGGGCTAAAAATGGCAAATTAAATTTTGCTCACAAAATGCAACCAAATGGAAGAAGGAGAAAGCGAGGAAACAGGATAAGCTCCTCCGTTCAGCCGCAGAGCAAGCAAAGGAATTAAAGCTCGAGTAATTTCTAAAAACACCAAAAACCAAGATGAGACACAGGCAGCCAGTGGAAGCCGGAGGAGTCTATCGAAGGCAACCGCAATTACTGAGTCCAACACAGCCGCACACGAAATGCGAATACGACGAACACACAGAATGCCGCAGACTCACTTTCCTATTTGTTTATTTTTGCAATGGCTGCTGCCATGGAATATGCAATTAATATTTAGATTGATTTTCAATTGTAACAAAAAACCCGCAAAGGACGTGCCGAGCAAAAATGGTTTGGAAAATTCAATGGACGTACGGGAGGGAGAGACCGAGCTGGCAAGCGAGTGTCGAATGCATTCAAGCATTCAAGCCGCAATAAAAATCGCTGTAATTTTGCATGGCTCACTCGTAGTATCATTGAAATGTTGGATAGAAACTAGAGCAGGAGGTGGCTCTGTCCTGTGTGTGTGTGTGCTGCGCCATTTCTATCGTTATCCATATCCGATATGTGTAATGGCTGCCAAGAGGCAGACACTGCCATTCAATAATCTTTCACTTTACCGGGGACTCTGGGGCAGGAATAAAAAGGCAAATGAAATAGAAGCAGGGAATAGAGAAGCCATAGAATCTCATTACATAAGGAGAATATAAAGCATAATTTCTGATTGTTTTCAATATAAATTAGGTGTACATAAAATACTTAAATCATTATTTAGAAATTAGTTTTTACTACAAAAATATTAAAGTATTTACTTAATATTTAAATGGTTCCATTATTTCCCTGCCTCTTAGTCTTATTAGACAAGCGAACTGAAATTTGAGTTGGACAACAAAGGACATTTGACAATTGAGAGATGACAAATGACCAACTGGGAAAAACTAGAGTTTGGAGGGAGCTCAGGGAGCTTGGGGAGCTTCAGAGAGCTACGAGGAGATCGGGGAAAGCTGGCGATTGATTGCATTATAGATGTTGTCCCTTCTGGCCACGCCCTACTCTCCCTCTGGACTTTTAGTCCCGGTAACTGGGTATTTATTTGTATTCAATCTGTTTGCCTGTTTGTCAGTTGGTTTTCAAATGTTTGCACGAGCAAACACAAAAGACGCAGCAGCACTCAGTTCGATTCAGCCGAGTTGCGTTGAGTTCTACCTGTTTCAGCAGCAGCAGCAGCAGCAGCCATCACTCCACATTTTCATTCTTTCCCCGCCGGCAACCGCCGACGACAAATTGTGTCAATATTTGTTACCACTGACGAGCCAAGAGATTTAATTTCCTCTTATCGAACTGGGATGACTCGCATCCAGCGAGTGGAGTGGCGGCGGGTGCACTGGATGTGGGTGTGGATGCGTACCCTAACATGGAAACAAAGGCCAGTTGTCATCAATATTGCTCAAACAGAATCGAGTATCCTGTCCTGTTCTGTCTTAGTCCTGTCCATCCCCGGTCACACGGAATACTTCACTTTCCACAGATATGGCCAATCGAGCGAGCAAGCGGCAAGCATCGCTCATTGTTAAGCTGCAGCAACTGCAACGTGCCGGACTGAACTGGACGGGACTGGACGGGGACTCCACTAAGCCACCGATAGATGTGGTCAGGTTCCTTTCGGCGATGCTGGCTTTGTGCCTGCTCATCCGGCACAAGAGGGATAGTTAATTGCTGGCTAAACAGAAGCTCTGCTCGGGGTGGGTTTCAGTAATCAATATCAAGCATACGCCAGGTGCGCCGGCCAGAGCTTAAGTCCCGCAGTATGCTGTCGGACAGCTAAAAGCCCTATATTACAAATTTATGCAGACCATCTTGATTGACCGATTAGGGGGCAAAGCCTAAGTACGGTGGGAAAAATATTATATAAAAGCAGAAGGGATATTACAAGAGGTATTCTGTTGTTAATAATTAATAATAATTAAGCTTGGAAACTTGTTATATATAACATAAATATAAAGTTTATGGGAAGCCAGAAACATATCTAACAAATTATGATCTTACAATAATTAACTTAAGCTAGTTAAATTGTATATTTATGTGGCATATATATCAAACGTTCTTTGAGTTTAAAAACAAGTTATTTTTCTATCAAATATTTCTTAGAAAAATCATCAAAGTAAATCAATGCTTCCCTTTCCCTGAGAACTGTAATTTATGAAAGTTTATCTCAAAGATCGAAACAACACAAATTTGCTAGCAATTATTTAACCTGTACACCCCATTGTACAAAAACCCCTAATTTCCACGCACTTTGTATGCCAGTCGCGTATCCATTTCCAGGAAAATCCTGAGCAAATACAAATAAAACATTTTCCTTTCTCTCTCCCCCCTCTTTTCTCATCTCTTCTCTGTGGTTCTATGTTTTTTTTTTCGAATTTTTTTTGGAACTTTAGCCAAGCTGGATGGCGTGAAGACGTACATGCGGATGCGACGTGTGCCGAATCATCTGCAGGTGAAGGTCATCAAATGGTTCGATTACCTGTGGCTCACGCAAAAATGCTCGGACGAGGAGCGCGCCGTGTCCTGTCTTCCTGATAAATTAAAGGTAAGTACGCTGCCGGAACACGATTTGTCCATTACCTTAGAAGGCGAAATCTATACCAATTCCTATGCCGATGACGAAGATACTGATACTGATTCCGTTTTCCCCTTCGGCAGGCTGAAATAGCAATTAACGTCCATTTAGATACACTTAAGCGGGTGGAGATTTTCCAAAACACCGAGGCCGGTTTCCTATGCGAACTGGTCCTACGCCTGAGGCCGGTGCTCTTCTCGCCCGGCGACTACATCTGCCGAAAGGGTGAGTATCCCAGCTCCTTAATAGCATTTTTCCATTTGAATTCACCACGCTTTCCCCCGGCAGGCGAGGTGGGCAAGGAGATGTACATTGTGAATCGAGGACGATTGCAGGTGGTGGCCGACAATGGAAAGACGGTGATGGCCTCACTGAAGGCCGGTTCCTATTTTGGCGAGATTAGTATACTCAATATGGGCACCGCAGGTAAAGAACTTGGTAAATATCCCGTTTTAGTGCGACAGGCGGAACAATAACGATAACGTAACTACTACAACAACCTTCCCCCAGAAAATCAAATAAACCAAAACCCAAGAAAATGAAAATCTATTAATCAACAGACGACACACTCTACTATAGTATATCACACAAAAATCTAGAAAGCATACAACGTATCTCTCTATCTGTGTCTCTATCTGTGGAATGTGTAATTGTCTATAATAAGTGTTAACCGGAGAGTCCGAAAAGTGCCCGCCCGCCCCTCCGAAGCTATAGTTTAGAGATCCTTCAGCACATGTAAACCCGCCAGCACCCACCCCCTCAGAGCACTCGAATCAATATTTATAGAATTTACATTTTAATTTATAAATATCTGTCATATGGAAAATACAATTTTCGTTTTTTCTTTGTGTCACTTTAAATTGTTTCATATACACACACACACTCAAATACTTTATAGATTTTTTATGCCGCCCTAAGAGTGGGCAACGAATTTTTTATTGCACTTCCCCGGCCCTCTCACGCGGCTGAAAAATTAATGAATGTCAAATGCAATTATAGCACCTGCATGCACTCGCACGGGTCTCTCGGACTCGCACCCTCTTGATTTTATTGTTCCCGACATTTTTATTGTAGGGATACTATAAAAATGCGCGAAATAATTGTGGTTGGCATAAAAAACGATCCGAAAAAAAGTAGTAAACGTGGCTTTAATTTCATTTAATAGTTGCTAGGACCAGCCAACCGTGAAGTTGATTCGGGACTGGGGCTGAATTTTCGATCCTGCCACGGTCATAATTAACCAGGGGATGTGTGTGTTTGTGTTTGTGTTCCAACTGCATGTGAGATACATATATGTGTATCTGTGAGTTGCATACTCCGAGGCGTCAACACAAACACCGTGAATCGGGAATCGGGAACCATGAACCGTGAGCGGCAGCTAATTGAGTTTGCCGAATGACAGGAGTTGTTGCCAACTCAATTTGCAGACAAAAGTTAAGGTGGCCCGAAAGTTTTACGCCTCGAAGGCTAGGAGGCCCTAAGTAACCCACACACACACAGCGAAATCGAATTGTTTAAAGTGCCTTTGTGTTTCTGCATGATTTAAAAGCATTATTCCTGGTCCTGGTGCCATTCGTGTTCGATCAACGGTGAGAATTGCCTGGGGGAATTTTCGCACTGAAATGCAATTTCTTACGCTAGTTAGTCGCTCTCCCTCTCCACCTACATATCTATCTATATCTGCCTCTGTCTCTATATTTTAATCTGTCTCTCTCTATCTATCTATATATATAAATATATTTGTCTCTGAGTCGATGTTGTTGTTGTATTGCTTTGCCTGGACGTAATTTAAACGTTTCTCTACACGTAATTGTATTGAGAGTTGTGTAATTAACATTAAGTATACGACCCATTGACACAAGCCACAGACACACTTACACCTGCAAGCGATTCTTCATGTTTAAAGAGAGAGCCGAGGTAATTGCATGACATGCACGGAGAGGTTTAATAGAATTATTTAAGAAATAGGGTTTAACAAGACTGGAAAATGTTAGAGAATAATAATCGAGAAGATAGAAAATTTATTTATAGAAAAATTGGAAATGAAATGATTTAAAATATCAACAGAAAGCAAAATCAATAAAATAAATAAAGGATTTTACAGGAAAATGTATCAAAATATATAAAATCCTGCTTCCCTAAATATTAGCTTTTTCCATTAAAATGTTTTCAGAATTATTTTCATGTAAAACCTAAATTTTAATCAAAACATGTCTGCCGTTGAACCCATTTAATATTTACTCGCCGAGAGATAAAATACAGCTTTTGGTCCTGTCTATTTTCTGCCTCGACCTTTCTATCCATATTGTGTGGCATGCAATTTTAATGTCTTTGTGCGGCCAAGTCAACAAGAAGAATCGACAGACGCACACACACACACACTGAGACACACACACACACACACACAAACAGCGACTCGAAGAACACAGCGACTCAAGCCGGGAAATGCTTTTTTGCAAGACCATTAAACTTTTCTCTTTGCGTTGGCAAACATTTGCTTTGGCAACTTTCACGATGCGAAACAAAAACAGGCAACCGACGCACAGCCAGCGTTCGCTCGGTGGGATATAGCGACCTCTTCGTCCTGAGCAAGAAGGACATGTGGGACGTGCTGAAGGAGTATCCGGCGGCGCGTGTTCGTCTGGAGTCGATAGCCGTCAAGCGATTGGAGAAGTACAAGAAGGCACCGCTGGAGAAAGGTAAAGGCACTTGTCTTATTTGCTTCCCTGCCCGGTGTCCTGTTCCCCTTGCCTCCTTCCCCACACACAATAATATCCCATTCCAATAACGAATCCCCCCGAGCTCTGTCCCCGCCCTTCCCACAAAAACAAACACCACTCGAAATTCAAAGATACGAATACGAATACGATTGCCCCAGAATAACACGATTCGATTGTTTTCGCCTTCCGTTCCGTCTTTCCGTCTCTCCTTCTCTGCCTTTTTGTCGTTTATCGATTTCATTTGCGTCCGCTTCCGGTTGTGAACGATTTTGATTTAAAAACACAGTCAAATACTTTAATGTAGTTGCCATGGGTCGCTGCCAATCGACGCCGGGCCTAGTCGAGAGCTGTGGCCGCACATCGCTTGAGGAGATGTGGTTGCCACCGGCAACGATGCACCACCACCAGCAGTTACAGCAGCATCAACAGCAGCTCCAACAGCAGCAGCAGCAGCAGCAACTCCAGCAGCAGCATCAGGTGGCCCAGCAGCAGCAGCATCTGCCCCATCGGCAAGAGTCCACGCAACAATCCTCTCAGTCGCATGGTTACAGGTGAGCTTCTCCTTCAACCACGTTCGAATTGTGGTTTCGCAACAATAGCACTTCAGAGGGAATGTTTTAAATCGATTGGGTTTCAGGGGTGATTTTATGGGTCGTACTCAATATAGTTGAAGTGTTTGTTCCTTCATTAAAGTGCTTTCTGTTTGCCTTAATAATTCCTAACTAATATAACATCCTTAAAGCCCCCGCAGCTATGCTGACCGCCTGGCCAGGGCCACAGACTCGCCGAGATCGGTTAGCCCCAGTGCCCACGGGTCCGAGGAGCGACCCCGAAGTCGAGCCACCTCGCACCACTCAATAAGACCCCAATCGCAGCCGAGTCACACGGGTAAGTACAGCATAAAGATAGAGATTAAATCTGGCGGCAGACTACAGCATAAGCTATGAATTTCTACCCTCCGCCTTTTCCCTGTTTAGGTCACATCTGCGACTCCAGTTCGCAGCTGGAGTGCTATGGAGCGGGCGTAGGTGGAGCCGGTGGTGGTACCACTCCCCTTTTGGGCTCCCACGAAGCTCTGGAGGATGAGATTAAGCGGCTGAGGGAACGCCTGCATACAGTGGAATCAGAGAATCAGGCTCTGAATACGAAACTGTCGCAGCAGCAGTGGGATCTGGAGAATCGACTGGCCGAGATCGAGATGCAGATCTGCGGTGTGTCGTCCACATCGAGCGTGGATCCCGAGAACGAGACCGAGGAGCTGGAACGGAACAGAGAGAGTATCATATAACACGGGAGCGTGCTGCCCCATCAGGCGATCGGTATGGTGTACATATCATGTTCCTCATGACTCCACGATCATCATCGATCATCTGACAACTGACAACTGCATCCGAAGAAAGGCTGGCGAGGATTATCATCATCAGCGGGCGCCATCATTAAACCGCATCATATCGCATCTAAACTCTCGCCCCCTCAACATCTCCACCTCTCTATCTGTCTGTTGTGTTTCTCTCCCTCTCTCTCCATGTTATGTGTGTGTGTTATTCTCTCTATGTGTGCGTGTGTGTGTTGTGCATGCATCCTAACGAATGCCTTACTAACGAATAAAAACCATGACCATGACCAGGAGCAGCAGCAGCTATACAGCGGCAGGAGGATCTGGCTGGGGACCGGGAGATGCCGATGCCGATGCAGGATCAGAGGCGACCACTCGAATCTGAGACGGGGACTCAGACCTGTGCCAAGTACTGCTCGCTTTAGGGCACAGGAACGAGGAGAGAGATAGAGAGGGGAGGATGCAGAGAGGTGATGGCCAGATGTGCACCCCCAAGATGTGCAATTAATATCTCTTATGATCAAGCGACACCAAAAGAAAATATCCAAAGAAAAATGGTGGCACTGCCAATGGAAAATTTGTTAAAAACGCGCCAAGCCCAAGTGTAAATATATATCGAGAAATGGAAACCCACTCAGATCAAAAGCAAATAGTAATTGTAATGGGATGAGTTGGGCGGCGCCAGAGATCGGAAGAGCTTTAATAGACATTCCGAGAGAGAGAACTTTTTCCCCAAGAACAAAAACCCCTAACACAACTTGTAACCCTAAAAACACTAACACTTTTTCCATACTAAAAAATCAGAAATAGATTCGAGATTTATATAGGAAACATCATTAGGCCTAGACGCTCTTAACCTTCTTTTTAAAAATGGTTACTCAACCAAAACACGAAACGGGTACTCGAGATCCCATTGTAAATACTTTCGCTCTAGGAACACTCCAATTAGCATAGCCCAAGTCTAGAGATCATCCGAAGAAATAACTAAAAACTTACTTTAACTCATGAGTGTAACAAATGAATACATATATATATCTATTGTAATATTTGCTAATTGTAATTCGAAAACATGAAAAATTTACTAGATGTGTATATGGGAAACGATTTACTTTAAAACTGAAAATAATGCATAAACAATTTATGGACAACTAAGTGAATATTTGCAAAATATTTGTACTATTGGAAAAGAACTGCCAGAGCATACACCACACACTCCAAAAACAAAACAAAAACTATATTGATAATTATGAAGATGGAGGAAAACTCGAAGGATAAAGCTATAAATATTAAACTATTAATAAAACCCAATTCAAATGAGTAGATCAGTCAAAAGGAAACCACTTTTAATGCAATATTATATTGTACTACTGTCGTATATGGTCGTATATCTAAATTATATATATATATACCTATATATATATATGATATGGTAAAAGTTTAAAGGTCTAAATGTATTTAACTTTAGTTAGTTGCCCAACAAGGAAATATAAAACAAAACCAATGCTGAAGATTGTAGTTGAGAAAGAAAAAAACACAGATTAATTAAGGCCAGAGCGGGTTCTGTAGCAGAACACAGAACGCAGTTCAAGAATCCCCATAATATGGGGCAGCTGCGATGAGAAGAATGAATTAGTTTAGCCTGTAACTCTAGTTATACCTAGTTATACCATTAGATGTGTACCAGAGAAGACCAAAAACCAAAAAACCAGAGATCGAATCGCGATCGTTTATGAAAATTGTTCAGTGTCAACTCCAAGGAAAAACAAAAGAAAAACATTTAAAAAACCAGAAGCTGGGTTGATAAGGAAATCTAATAATTATATAGCTAAATCGAATAAGATTCTTAACTTTACAGAATGCGAGAGCACGGGGATACGTTTGAGTATCTGCCGGAGGAAACGGAAACTTGAAACTGGAACGAAACTCATTTCATGCCAACAAGAAAAACAAAAACTTGAACTCGAATTTTGTTAGGATTCTCCTTAGATTTTTCGCCAACGAGATATATACTTAATTTTCGATTTTCTAGTGAGCAAAAAATAGAAGGAAATTCCTCTTCTTTTTCCATATTTTTCAACCTAATTACTTTTCGGAATATCATATAACGGATTAATTAACAAATTAATTAATAATTACAATAAACATCAAAATGGGGTTTCATCTAAGACAAAGGCTTATACCAGGGGCAAGAGGAGAGCGTTAAATGAAAGCTAACGCCGCAACTTGTCAGGATTTATCGCGGAGTTTTTCGGTTCTTTAGTTAGCCAAAGGTTAAAGTTGAATATAAATAACTAAATTAAATTAAATTAAATTTTTATGGCTTATTAGCACGCTTACCGGCCACAGCAGGACTCTCTGTCGTTTGTTAGATTCATTATTCCCCTGATTTCTCCGAGTGTTTTCCGTTAGAGCGCGTGTGTATAGACATATATATCTATTTGTTATATTGAACGTATAATACAAGGAACTACATCGATTCGGTTGTGTTGTTGATGTTGATGATGGTGGCGAGTTTGAATGGCTTACATAATGATAGGTTTTTACATTATTTTATGCATTGCAATCTATATGAAAGAAAACAAGAAAACAAAACAAGAACATTTATAGCTTTATTTTTACTATAAATTAATTAATTTATAAGAACTACAAAGGACGGTAAATTAATTCAGCATTCATAGCTTACTCAGAGAACGAGGAAGAGTTCTCCAAAGAGATCATCTCATCCGAGGCGAGTAAAGGCATTTTTTAATCAGATCAGATCAGAAAAGGCCCCCGATTTGCAGCAGGTAAATCGAGCTTATCGTGCGAGAGTTTCAAAGCCGTTTACATTGCTGAACAACTCTGTAATCTTGAACAAAACCAAAATTAAAACAAACACTAAAAAAGGGTAAAGAACAAATGAAAAATTATAAAATAAAAGCCACAGAACAAGAAAAGCGCAGAAAGAAAAACTGAAATACAAATAAAATCAAAAAAACAAAACAAGAAATTCTTAATACATGAAAATCGTGCGTTTCGTTTATGCCTCTGGGTAGGGGTTTGGGTTTTTTTTGGGGGGGCAGCAGGGGAAATCCAACGACTCATCCATCGATCCATCGATCCGACCGAATGCAACCTGCATGTCGTAATCAATGAGATCTGAGAAAGAGCCGCAAAATTGTTCAATTACAAAAGGCACAGCCAAAACCACACACTCATCGCATTGCCGACGCCTGCAATTAACGAGCTGGTTGAGTAGTCGAGTCCATTAGGCCAACACTTGAGTCTCGAGTCGCGTCCCCAGAACGTTACCAACTAACCAACTAACTTTGGTAAGCGGAAACCGAGCAACGTGAGCGAATTGAGAGCCCAAAACAAAGACGGCCAAACAAAACAAGCCGAGATCGCAACGATGACGTCGCTCCGACTTCCAGTGGAAGCTCCACTGCCAGAGCTTTTGGCTCAGACGGATCCGCGGAGCTGTTGCCTGTGTCAGTCGTTTTGAGCAACTCGTGCGCGCTGGACGTGTTTTTCCTACTTAAACACTCTTTTTTCCTCTTGTCCCCGAAAGCGAATCGAAGAAGTGTAAGCAACAAGTGCCAAAAAAAAAGGGAAACAAAACAAAACTCAGGCTCGTACTCGTACCTACTTGCTTGTGCTGTGCTGTGCTGTGTGTGCGGCGCCCCCTCCAACTTTTTAATAATAAACTTCTGATGCCCGTCGTCTAACGCTAACGTTAACTACATATTTTTTATGGATCTTCATGTGCCTGGCTCGCTGTTCGCTTTGTGTTTAATTTCGACTCTATTTTGCTGTCTTTTTTTCTTCTTTGACTTTGCGTGTTGCGAGCGTTGTTCTAATTTTGTAGCTGCTGCTTAAATTAGAGGGGCTATATCTTTGAGTATATATATACATATACTTCCGAGTGGAATTTGTGCTAAACACGTGAACGACTCTGGCTGCGGGGCTCGCCGTGTGAAAAGCATAAATACCAAAAGTCGCAGTTATAAGATATTCAGATTCAGATATCTGGCCGAGCCCATTGCATAATAGGCGAATGCGAGGGGAAGCGAAAAAAAAACACACAGCAAGCAAAACAGAAAGCGAATCTGAATCTTGAGTCTGAGTCTCTCGGGCTGAATCTGAATCTGGTTTTTCCGTTGGCTCTGTGTGGCTGTTCGATTGGTTTTCGTTAGCTGAACTAACAAACAAATAAAACCTTTTTTCCACTGTAATTGCGGCGGCTTTTAGGCGAAATAAACGAGGTAGAGTAATGGGCAAAAATTAAAAAACAATAGAACGCGCACTCACTCGCGCCAAGAAGGTTTGGCTTGGCTGCGCTTTGGCGACGCCTAACGGCATTAATCAAGAGACTGAAGGCACAAGCACCTCTACCTCTGGCAGCAGAGCCTCGCGTAATCAAAAGACTGAAGACACAAACTTGGCAGCGCCCCCTAAAATGTACCTAGGTACGGTTTGTCTGCCAGTATGTGAGTATGTGCCGCGTGGAGTGTTTTTCTATTTATGACAAACAGCTATAAAGTGTTGCCAAAAATAAAACGCTTGTTCGCCATAGAAGCATGCGCTAATGAGCCATCATTTAACTTTGAGGCGTGGCAAGTGTTACAATCGCATTTGGCCAACAGGAAATAGAATATGTAATATAACAAACAACAACTAATGGCCCACGTCTACCACACGTCTAGTGAAGTTCAAGACCCCTATTCAGGCTTAAATGATCTAGCACTAAAAATAGCGAAAAATAGCGGTAGTAATTGGAAGGGGAAAATACATTAAAAGGTAGTTTTTCAACGGAAATATCATCTTTATAACAAAGTTTAATAGATCTGTTAAAACCTAAACAATATGTAGTTAAAATAAGGTCTCAAACATCAATAAATAAGTAAAAACCCAACTCTGAAAAGGGAATCATTAAAAGCCCCTTTGGTAATCAGCTCCAAATTGATTTACAACACTCTCATTCATTTTTCAAAAAAAGATCTATGACCCAAGAACATCCAAGCATTTTATAGTAAATTCCTTAGCCCATCCATCAAACATAATTATGGGGCTCACCTCCACACTCCAGTTAGTCTCATATATATTTCAAAGTTAATGACGTTGTCATAGAACATTTAACCAAATATATATTCCCACAGCTTTGGAGCTTAGCTCAAAACAGAGTTGTAGATTCTCACTTGAGAATCATTGAGAAATCAATGGCCATTTGGTGGTGCTCGGTTTTGGCACAATTCAAACTTGAAATCTCACCCACGTCTAGAACGAGGCGTTGAACCACCACGCCATGTGGGTGGCAGCCCGATGACGACGACGACTCTGACTCTGACTCTGAGATTTCGCTGATCGTGTGGGTTGGCAAGCAAGGCAAAAAGCGAATATATATTCGTATATATTCGGACAGCAAACAAATCGAAAAGTGTAAAAAATGCCAGACACCTACGTGCACATCGCATTCTGTGTTATAGATACACCAATATACATATATATAAATTCAGATATCCAGCACGATATTCGGGAATTACGTAATGCCCTAAACTAGGTGTGTTCGCTGCTGCCCTCTTCTACCAATTTTAGTCACGACTCCCGGACTCAACAACACTTTCGATGTTTGCTCTGCGCCGCTGACCAACTAAGCAAACTGGCCTGCAAATTGGTCAGTGCGTCAGAGACATTCCCCCGTTGCCATTACCTTGTCCATTTCCATTTCCATTCCCATGACCTTGCCTCGAGCGGAGTATATAGAACACGGCGAGGAGTGGAGCTCATTCCACTCCAGCGGCGAGTGATGGCGAGTGCAACTAATTAGGTTCATTGCCAATGTCAAGTGTCAGTGGATGACATCAGTCGCGGGATCACTCATAAGTTGGAGGAGCAATTCATTTATTTCCACTGTTTTTTTTTTGCTGTCCCCCTTGCTATTTAATTTATGCAATCCAAGCAACGCAGTTTTGTCACTGGAAAAAAATAAATAACAATAGCTAGCTTCGTTTTGTCATCGTTTTTAAAAATACATTAAAGTTAATCTTATATATTAGCCAAAAACTAATAGACTAATATATTTTATTACTAAAACGATTTAGACTCAACTTAAATCTTTTTTGTAATTAAAAGATCTCTTTTTTAAAAACAATATATAATATATAAGCAAACCCTTTCAGTTAATTGTTCATATTCATTTCACGTTCCTTAAATATCTCTCAGATCTTTTACATTTAAGAGCATTATTGCCTTACAAAAAATACCTGAATCGATGACCAATTTCGGTGATATTTCTTTTTACCTCTGTACTCTCCTGTATTGCCTGTTCAAGCCACAACTCATCGGCTGTGCTCGGGCAACGGCAAGTGATGATGAGTGATGTCATCTGAATGTTGTTTACCTTTAGTTCCACGAAAAGTGTTTGTCAATAAATAGTATTTGGAAATCTGCATACCAGCCTCGCTCAGAACTGGACATGCTATGATATATGTGCTAGCTAGCTGGCTGGCTGGCTGGCGCTGGCTTGTTAGAAACGCAACCGGATTTCCTATAATTAAGTCAGTTAGACAGTCTTTTGACGCCTCGTTGTCTTCGCGACATGGTTGTTGGTGTGGTGGAATAATGCCAAGTTGAAATTTCGATTTGTTAGCCAGCGTGTATGTTTGTCTAACTTTCGGTTTGCACAAATTGTTAAGGTAAAAGTGCGACGACAAGTGAAAACAGGCGAACAATTGACAATTGATCGTGGCAGATTTCATTACTGTGATTGCAATTGTGATTACAATCATTATCATCGGCGGTGGCTCCCACGTTTACACACACGCTGCTGCCTGTTTGCGCTGGCCTTCTGGCGTGGCGTTTTGAGAAAGACTTGCTCAAACGTCAACATTCACATTCGCAGCTTCAGCTTCAGCCTCAGCCACCGCCACATCCACATCCAACAGCGCTGCCCACCAGATCTGCTCGCTTTTTCTGCGGCGAAATTCCAAACTAAGTGATTTCTGTTATTTTTTCAGACTTTTTTTTTGTTGTTTCTGTTGTTTGTGTTTTGTTATTTTTGTATTCAATTTTCCTTTTCGCCCGCTTCGTTTTGGCTTGGAAGCGACGAAACCAGTTTTGCTTTATAGCCAGATTCAGAGATATTCGCACACACACTCGCACACATTCGCTCTGGTGGAACCCCCCCGCATTTTTTCCTGCTGCCGCTGCGGCTGCTCTCTGGAGCTAAAGCTTTGAGCTTTGGCCATGACGTCATGGTTTGTTTTGGCCAGGCCTAGAGAGCAGCCTCGCTCGGAGATCGAACTAAGGCTGCGGCTAAAACAGTTCGCTTCGAGCTGCGAGCGTGTGCAAAACGAAACGAAACTGAAACCGAAATCGAAACCGAGTCGCGCCTGATCAATAGAAATTCTTCTGACCAATTTTATTTTCCGACCATCAGTGTTTGAACGAGAGTTACACCTGTACATATGTACGAGCCGAGCTGTGAAGTGCAGTGACACGTGCGAGAGCGAGAGATTGACGTGCGATGGACGTCAAGGACATAAAGGGCGCCAAGGTGACGCATGCGGGGCTGCTAAAGCATAACTCCGATGGCAGCACCGAGACGCAGAAGATCACCCACGCCGGACTGGTGGCCCGCAGTCCCGAGGGCACCGCCGCCAAGGGTATGAACATCCGAGGCAACGAGGATCTCTGGGTTGAGATCCAAGCAAACACATTCCGCAACTGGGTCAACGAGCACCTGCGCGAGACGGGAATGCAGGTGAGCTTATAGCAAACATACAATACTACGAACCATTTCATTCCGATCCCCCCGTAGCATTCACAGGCAGTTATGTAACACTTTCTAACCGACTGAGTCTGATCGATCAAGCGCAAAAAAACAATTACCCAATCAATGGGTCGGGTCCGTTGAATATACATTTCGTAGAACTATCAATCGAAGCAGGGCCTGAGAACACAAAGGAAATACAAATCGTTTTAGATTCAGGAATGTGTTCTCGGAATTGTACATACTAGCCTTAGGCAGGTGACACTCTAAGCTTACAGAAATAATATAAATATACTAGCTGAGGAATGTGCAAGTGAACATGAAACTAAACAATAATGTATTATGTTCTACAAATCAGACATGTAGTTTAAGAACAACTCAAGTATTTATGTCAATATTTAGATTATTTTATTACCTATAAAAATATATCTAAAAGCAATACAAGCTCATCGCAATTTGTATAAAAGTGCTTTGTCCGCCTTGAATACAAATATATTTTAGGGCAGACTTTTCAAACCCGAATCATTCTACAAACCAAGGTTAAAGATCATAACTTTATATGCATAGTATACCGATTTCATTCAAGCTAAATATGAGCAAAATTACGACAGGTGACAGAGTCCATAAAAAATATCAATTCCCCATCATAAACTGGAGCTCCGAGCTCTGAGCTCTTCCGCAAGTTGCCTTAAATGGCCCGGGCTCATAAAACTCGGCTCAAACGCCCCCGCAGAGCAGCCACTTCAATGGCAGCCACTGGCTCCAGCGATTACAATTACAATTAATTCCAAGAGTACTCGCACGGATTATGTACGTACTCACAACAATGCATTTCGTTTGTCCAGGGACTTTTCGGTTGCGATTGTCACTCACAAACAGTCGGATTTTCTCACACGCACCGAACTGAGCGACCTGAGGCGACCATATTTGGCCGGTTGAATGCCAAGGCCGACGCATCGCATCGAATCGGATTCCCATTACCAGTTACAATACACAAAACAAGCTAAAGCTCTTTGTCCGCGATCTTGTCCAGTTTTGTGTATAATTTTCGTGTGTTTTTTTCGGCTGGGCCAAAAATGAATGCGATGAGCAAGGCTGAAGACCCCAAGTAAGCAGCGCTAATTGAGAGCCAGGTCGAAGTGACCTGGAGCTCCCGTCTATTTGGGTCAGCAAACCAAAACGAGACTGCCAAGTTTGCGCTTTTTTGCGCTGTTTACAAACCACTTATTCTAGCTCATGCGTACAATATGAGACAAATATGACATATGCATAAAGACCAGAAGAGGAAAGAGGTATTGTTAAGAAGACAAAATACCCTATACCAAAAATAAACCTAAGAAACTTAGATTTTAACGAGGAGCATCCTTCTTAGCCAATTCAAAACCATGACATTTGTTTGCTTATACAAATTATAAATATAAAAGGACACAAAACAAGAGAGGAATAAATAAAATCAGATTTTTGCTTGTAAATACTTTGTATCACGCTGATCATTTCGCTCTCTCTCCATAGAGTGAGTGTAGGAGGAGGCATACATAAATTTCACATGCAAATAAAAATTCACTTCAAAAATGGAAAATATTCTGTGTCTGGTGAATAATGCCACTCCCCTGTGTAACTTCATATCATAAAAGCGGGATGAGGCATCTTAAAAATTTAAAGGTTGTGCGCACAGAATAATAACAGCAGCAACAACGACAAATAACAACCTGCGGCAGCTTGTTAGAGAGCGATGGCGCAACTATGTGCGAGATTTTTATGGCATCCAATGAATATTTTCCTAGGCACAAACAAACAGCTACAGACACGCGATTGTCTCTGACTCGGTCTCAAGTCTGCCAGTTCGCCAGTTTACCAGTCCGCCAGTTCTCTAGTTCGCCGGCTGAATGCTGACAGCCACCAGATAAAAAGCTTTATGTCAAATGCTTAAAATCGCGCACAATTGGCTGCACCCGGACGGAGAAAGCCGCTCAGTTCCGAGCTCAGCGAACCTGTTGGGTTCCCATGCCCATGCTCCATGCAGGCGGCAGTTCACCTTGTAAAGTGGGCCAACAGTTTGCGGAAGGGGCGGCCGGGCCGTTGCCGTTGATTGCTCATTAGGAAGGCTGCCTGTCAAGCGGCCTTCTTGCATATGAACCGACATGGGAGGGCGGGCGCCTCACTCGTTTGCTAATCTGTAATGGGAATTATGTACATACATAGGTACCGTCAAGTCCTATATTTCTAAGATTTGCCTAAACAATTGAATCATTTCTGTAAACACTAAAACTGTCGAGTCAGTTAGGAAAACTCGAGTGAGAGAAGTCTGCTATTGTAGTGATTAGGTATTATAGCTTGTTATTTTCGGGAATTTTACAATTTCTATTGTTTACGATATGAATTTAAACGGATTTGTAATTTCTGAGACAATTTAAAAAATGTTAATTGTTTTTCACAAGATAATTCATAGGAAATTAGCCGAAATACTCAAATTAAAATTAATGTTCATTGTTGCTCAACAGTTAATTACCCAAGCTCTTAGCTCACAGATATCTAAAGTTATTCTTGGGTTTTTCCAGGTCCATGACTGGGCTACGGATTTCTGCGATGGTACTTGCCTGTGCGCTCTCGTCGAGAGCCTGCAGACGCGCCCGCTGAAGCCATCGTGGAACCGGCGACCGGCCAATCAGCATCACTACCTGGAGAACGCCACCACTGCGCTGAAGTCCATCGAGGCGGACCACATCAAGCTGGTGAACATCGGCAATGTGGACATCGTGAATGGCAATGTGAAGCTGATCCTGGGACTGATCTGGTCGCTGATTGTGCGCTACCAGATCGGACGCAGCAAGTTCCCGCCGCGCAAGCTGATGCTCGCATGGCTGCAGGCTGCACTGCCAGATTGCAGGATCACTAACTTGACCACCGATTGGAATAGTGGCGTTAATTTGGCGGCGCTTTTGGATTACTGCCAGCCGGGCTTGTTCCCGCACTGGCGCAGCCTGGATCCCGGCCAGAGTGTGCGCAACTGTACGCAGGCAATGGACATGGCGCAGCGGGAGTTCGGAGTTCCAAAAGTACTGGAGCCGGAGTATTTGGCTTCGCCCTGGCTGGATGAGTTGTCCGGGATGACGTACTTGTCGTACTTCATGAAGCCCGGCGGTCCTGGCTATAATGCCACGATGCGTTGGGTCAACACGCAGGTCAAGGATCCAGTTAAGAACTTTACGGTGAGTCGCAGACAAATACAATAAGCAAATGGCAAATATGCGAATTTCGCAACACTGACACGTAACTGGCGGCTGCATGGGCGTAGCGGGTAGGAATAAAAAGGGTTTGCGGCAAGTTTTAGATGCCGCTTAATTACAATGAAAAAATAAGAAAATGTGTTAAATGTTTTAATTTCTTTTATCAATTACATTTTATTGTTAATCTCCTTCTTGTGACTAAAACTGACCCCTTTTACCGTCTAATGCACACCATGTGCCGTCTCCTCATTATTGTGATGTTTTAATTTATTTAATATCACAATGCAAGTAATTATTGAGATTTGCAAGCAATATATTTATGTTAAAAGGAATGAGAAATTAAATTGTTTTAATGCAGAATAATAACATGAACTAAACTTTTTTTTTTGACTACTCCCATGTATGAACAAGAAAATTAAAAATGGCGCCCCGCAACTTGTAACGCTTACTAACACTAAAACTTCGTTGGCGATCAAATGCAAAAGTTAAGCTTAAAATCGTTTAAAAAATGAAATTTGATTGTTGCTTATGCGTTGCTTTTAAAAAACTTCAAACGCGCTGGCGGAGACGGAATACTTATTGCGCTGTATGTGCTCTTAACGCCATTCACCGTCCATTTAACTCTGTGCCGTCCGTCCTTTAATTGCGTTTTAATTTTCATTCGCACTTGCAGACCGATTGGAACGATGGACGCGTGATGTGCGAAGTTATTAAGGGACTTGGCGGCCCTGCACCAGCTCCGGAAAAGCTCAGTACCGATCCCTTCCACTACGAGAACAATATTCGGAAGGCGGTGGATGCGGGCGCCCGGCTGGGCGTGCAGCCCATCCTCACGGCCAAGGACATGGCCAATCCGGAAGTGGAGCATCTGGGCATTATGGCGTACGCTGCGCACCTGCAGTGGGTTCCGCCGCGTCCGCCGCTGTCCGACCTGGTCAACGTTTATCTGGAGAGCACGTCCGGTCGGGTGGGCGAACCAGTGAGTACAGCATATTTCGTTACAGTCGTGGTCAAAATAAGAGCACACTGCCAATGTGCGAAAATCACGTGCTTTTATTTTATTTATATTTAGTATGTCAATGTAACGAACAACTGTTGCTACACAACAATTTTTGTTATAATATTTATAATAATGTCATTCCTAATATTTTGACCATCGCTGTATTAATACTTGGGGTGCAAATTGCAGTACATTAATGTTTAATGTCCCATTCACACGCAGACGCATTTCCGCATCGATGTGCTGTCTCGGGACATAAGCCTCAGTTCGGTGCGCTGTCACGTGGTTCCACCTTCCGGTCAACCAGGACAACCTGTGCGACTGAATGCCCACGGCGAGGGAGTTTTCGTGCCAGAGCGCTATGGGATGCACGAGATTGTAGTGGAGATCGGAGAGGACAGCCTGGGTGGTCACTTCTTCCGTGTTCTGCCTCGATTGCTACAGGTGGCGCCTCCAGGAATGGCACCCTGTGCTTTGGGCAGTCTCGTCGAGGTGCTGGTTAATGCCACGGGAGCGCCAAAGACGGAGGATATTTTGGTCACAGCCGTCCCCCCATCGGGCATCTCCCATAATTGTCCGCTAAAGAAGATTGACGAGGGACACAGTGCCATATTCAAGCCGGACGAGGCGGGCATTTGGGAGATTGCCATCACTTATCAGGGCCGTCATATCCAGGGCGGACCTTTTACCTGTGCCGTGTTCGATGCCTCCGGCGTCTCTGTCCACGGTTTGGATGGAGCCATGCCGTTGAGGGCACACACTTTTGAGGTTGATGCTCGCGGAGTGGGAGTTTCTGGAGAGCTGCACGTGGACATCGTGCACGACAAGCATTCTCTGGTCTGCTCTGTGGAGAAGATCGTGGAGAACAAATACCGAGTGACCTTTATGCCCAGGCAGAATGGAAAGTACAGGGTCTATATCTACTTTAATGGCTACGATGTTAAGGGATCGCCGTTCATGTAAGTGAAGAAATAATGTATGCCAATGAAATTATTTGATTAATTCATTATTTCAATTACAGAATGCGAGTGGGCACTAAGGGAAGATCTGGAAAGACGCGCAGCAGTCCGCTGCATGACAGCAAGCACCGTTCGGAGAGTCCCTCGATGCATTTCATTTCCACCACGAATACCCGGCACAATGATTATCGAAACTCCTCCTTATCGAGGCACAATGCGGCGGAAAGGAACAACAGCTACTCGCCGCAGTACTCGCCCAAGTTGGATACCACAGATTACCACACTTCCAGTTCCAGGTATTATAAGCGGGAAAGCGAGGTAAGAAGATTTCAGAGGGGCAATGGCATGCAACATACGGCATATGGGTTTGCAATCACCACCAACTACCCCATCAAAATTGAATGTTTTGGCTAACACACACCACACAACCCACCTCCATCCTTGGTCCCGACCCCAAACATACACACTGAAAACTACCTTCGACAGGAGAACCACACCTCCCCGCCGCCACAGCCTCCGCCAGTTAGTGGTTCGCCAAGTATCAAGTATCTGAACTCAGCTGATCTGTACACGGAGACCTTGAACGGGGCACGCCGTGATTCAAAGACCTCCAACAGCAGCTCCACGAAGAACGATTATTACTACGACAAGGAGAATGAGCTGTACAGTCAGCGGCGTGCAGTGACCAAGCCCAAGTTGACGCCACCGCGCGAGGAGCGCGAACTGACCAGCACCACCAATACCAGCAGCAGCAGCAGCTTCCAACAGCAGCGACACCAGCAGCTGGCCACCAGCACCCTGACCAGATCGCTTAGTCCAATACCTAGTCCCACACTCAATGTAACTAAATTTTGTTTGTTTCGATTTGCTATCCCAAAAAAAAAGAGAACTATCCGAAAACCCGAGATTAACTCTTGCCTGCTTTGTGTTAATGACTTGTAGTGATCCTTTACTAATCTACATCTTCTACTCTCCACACAGACCCGATCTAGCGAGCTGCACACCCACAGTCCCCTGACCATCAAGACGTCCAACCAATACGAGAGTTCTACGCGCAATGTAACCGGCAGCCCACGCCATGCCTCCGTTTCGCCCGTCCAGCGTTACTCCCCCAACGCCTATATAACCACTGCCACTCACCGTATGGGCAGTCCAGTGACTAGCACGTTGAACAAGGTATAGCCTGGGATACTTTGCATAAATCGAGCCCTTAACTTATATTACATTTTGCTTTCCAGAATGGCTACGAGTCGCGAACGGTGGAGAAGTCGTCGACCTACAAGTCCACCTCCAACTATGTCACAGACTCGAATATGCGCTCCAGTCCCTCGCTGTACGGCACCGCCGAGCGGCTGCGTCGGACTGGATCCCCGGAGCCACGAATCGACCATTCCTCCAATGTGAGGGTGTCCTCGATGAAACCGGCGTCAGCCAGGCGCGACAGTTGGGATGTCATCAATAAAACAAAGCATATGCTCTCGCACAATTCGCTCGAATCGCTAGCGAACATGACGGAGACGCAGCTGAACACGGAACTGCAGTACAATCGTCCGGATTTGGACCACGAGACGCACCGGAATACGCAGTACAATAAGTTCGCCCTGCACAAACAACAGCAGCAGCAGCAGTTGTCGGACTATCGCCGGGATTCCCCCGATGATGGAGGAGAGCGCTACAAGTAAGATTATGACCTTAATTTGATTTATTTTTTGAACAAGAACTAATTTCCACCCTTTTCCCAGACCCAGTGCCATTACAGTCAAGTCACATTCGAACAATACTTATACGGATAAGTCCGGCGGCTATACAAAAACCGTGAAGGAGTCCAGCGAGCATGTGGTTACCGAAAGCAATGGACATGGAGCTTCTCCCGGCTATGGCTACAGCTCGTTGTCTAGATTTCGACCTATAGACAGCAATGCCACTGGTGCTAGGGCCATCCGGGTGCAGGATATACCAAATGGCTCCATTGGGCGACCCGTCGAGTTCGAGATCGATGGCTCGAAGGCGGGCTCCGGCAATCTGGAGATCCTGGTCAACGGCGGGCGTGTCACCTCCTCGGTCCGCTCGCTGGGAGGCCAGAGGTTCATAGCCAGCTTTACGCCGCACGAGCATGGAACGCACACAGTGCAAATCACCTTCAATGGCGAGACCGTTCCAGGTGAGTTTCGAGTTGAATAACTCTAACGAATGTGGGTGGGTTAAGCTGTTCAGTTACCTATAAAGGCAACACACTTAGAACTACATTTTTTGGCGATGATGGATAAAAATACCTTACTGGTTTTTTATTGTTATACTTAAGCAAGGAAATGTATTAATCTGAGTTATGTTTGTTATGCAGTAAAGGCGAACAGAATTTTGTTTTTAGATTAATGATAAATGATTACTTTTTTAATTTTGAGGGATTATGTTATTTTTAATTTTGAATGATTTTCGCCGACTTTTTACGGTATTTTTTGTATGAATAATTGTCTTAGTTAAACTTTTGGTCTTCATCTGAAAGGAGTATTTAAAATGTCAGATTTTTGGAAACATATCTAAGTTTCCAAATACATCTAGCCACTGTGCGGCGAATTTGATTCTCTCCGAACCACCATGTGAGTGGCTCTCCGGCTTAATACTCTCCCCGTTTCTGACGCTCGCCGTTCTCACCTGTGCTCACCTGCTGCGATCTCTCTGGGGCTTACGCTCAGGTACGCTCTGGGTTCGCTTGTACCTGATGGACGGGTTTTGGGCTGCTGGCGCTCCTATCGAGAGTCGCGTTGGCAGTCGAAGATCGCGCTCCAAACGAAACTGACACGTCGGCGGCATCGCAGTTAACGGTCGATCGCAAAAGGCCAGGAAAATTGGCAAGAAACGCACTGAAATTGTGATTGTGGCTCTTGAGAGAGCAAAAAAAAATCAGATAAAAGTGAAGAATTGTTTGTTAAAATACGAGACAAGAAGCCCCTAAGGCATAAACAAAACAACAGTTGGCCAGACGAAGAACGGAGCTCTTTGAGTTCCCGGAATGTGAAGCGAATCGAAAAGATTCCGTGTGTGAGATTTCTAAGCCAAAGAAATATGCTAATATTCGCCCCTCCACTCTCTGTTTTTTTTTCCTTTTCTACTTTTTCGGGGTCTGCTGTGCGAACGAAAACCAGTTTAATGAACCTTTAAGCTGGAAATATTTCAGCTCGTCGTAGCTCCCAGCGCTGCATTGCTGTCTCGTTGTGTCTTGGCGGAATCAATAATGCTAGGAAAACTGTCTCCGCATTGCAATTTTATTTACAATTGCCAGTGACAAAGGGGCAGCCATCTTGGTTCGCTCTTGGCCAACTGCAAATGCAGCAGCTCCGGCTGTAACTCCAGCTCTTGGCCGAGCCAAAGGCGCAGCCACAGATACAGAGGCACACAGGCACAGGCATGGCATGCAGCTGTATGTGGTTCAAGGCGCACTTGTTGCATGCCTTAGCCATTGTGTGTATATATATGTATCTCTTGGTGCGGCGCAGGCCAGGCGGAAATCAAAGTCGAGAAAACCAAGGCGATTTCCCCGTACCCGCATACCTTTACCATCATCAACCTTGGTCCGTGTGCCTTGTGCTCCTGCTGCTGCAGCCCAAAACCCGTTGGGATAGGTTGTCAGTCAGGTATGCGGCATCAGAGGGCGCGACAGGTATGCGGCCAATCTCTGGCGGAGATTGCGATTTCTTGGCCACGTCGGTCAGTTTGCCGCTTAACCACTTTCCACCGATTTACACTCACGAAATATGCTTAAAGTTTAGCCATCGTGAGCAAACATTTCGATTTCGTTTGGCTCCGTTTCGTTTCTTTTTGTTTAACAATGAACGAAGCTGAGTGGAGCGGCCACACCTCTCGCTCCCCCCACCGACTGAGCCCGATTTTACCCTCTTTTGGCTGCTTTTACCCGCCGCTTTTTGGCCATTTCCGCTCTCAACATATTGGCACACATTCCCACTTCCAGCGCTGTTCGGCTGTTTGGGATTTTTATGAGCCACCGTCATTCAAAGTGAAACTGCCTGCCGCCTGCCAGTCCGTCGTCTGTCTGAGCTGTGCATAATTTAATAACGAAAATTGTCGAAAAGCAACGGCTGCGGAGGCATTAACTGTTTTTTTTTTTTTTTTTGACGCGCCTCCAGACCCCCTCCATGTAACCCCAACTCCAACCCCACAACCCCAGAGAGCCGGAGTTCAACTCGAGCGATAAATACATACATATTTAAAACAAAACGCATTAAAGAAACGTATAAAAAAAGACTAAAGTGTCGTCGCCGGTCGTGGAAAAACGCGATTAAAACGTGCGCCAAATCGTGGTCGTGCCGCGATGTCATTTTGTGCAACGCTCGGCGGATTCTTTTAAGCGTTTTCGCTAAATCGTCTTGTCTTGTTGAAATTCAGATTGCAGCGCGCACTCGAAGCATAAATGCTCCACAGCTTACACACAAATAAATCATTTACAACTCGCTGACATAATCGCTACAAGAAATAGTTTTCACCTCTTTCAAGTTCAGACGTGCCGCCAGCGATTGTGATTTGATTCAACAAAAGAATAAGGTCTACTCCACGCGATACCACCGATTCCGTATCCGAATCCCCTCTCACCTCATCCCGCCGCCAGCAATCTCGCACTGTCAACAGCAGCAGTCTCCAGCCTCCAGCCACAAAACGTAAATCTCTTTCTTTTGTAAAATTCCCAAAAATACTTTGGTGTAACGGTCAGGTTCAGACTCGGATTCAGAATCCGAATCCGAATTAGAATCAGACCTCTGCGACAGCTGCAGGCCATCTAACGGGCTTCTGCGGCCAGTCACGTAACCGCAGGCAAAAAAAAAAAAAACACACTGGTGATTGCACTGAGAGGAAAAACGTGATCTAATTTACACGGGGAAAATATCTACGCAGTGTGTATTTATTTATTTTCTATGGATTTTTATAGAATTGTTTCAACAATTCATACTTTTAAATATTTTTAAATCTTATACATATATAGTTTTCATGACTATAATTACCAAGTAGATATTCATTAAATGAGATCAAACCGTTGACGTACAATGGCATGTATTATTCATACTTGATTTATAAATAGTAATTTTATAAAGCATATGAATAATTGGTTAATAAGAATTACGAATTACAAGCCCTTTCAATTATTTTCCTTTGCCAGAACTCGTACGTATTAAGTCTACTATTTTTCCCCTCAGTGTTCGTCTATAATAAATGCCTATGCAGATTGAATAACAGCGTTAGATGCTTACTGCACTTGTTCTCCAACCGGCAGGCAACAACTCAGAGCTGCGATTAGCACTCCTCCAGCTGGGAAACCGGCCAGAAGAGCGGGCAAAAGTCAGCTTAGCTTTTCGGTTAGACGAAGTGCAGTTGCTCTGCCTCTGTCTACTCGCAACTTGCAACACAGCTTGCCTCGCAGCACATGCAACATATTCTCTGTGGGGAAGTCTGTCGACCGACAAACTTTAACTGGGTATTGCGTTGGATTCTTTAGAGCGGCGGTCGCCTAACAGTAACTTTTTGCATAGCCGCTAGCCATGAGCAGAGTTATGAGAATGCGATAACTGATTAATGATGGCCCCAATTGGCCGAGCACCGAAAACAAACAGCCAGAAACAGTTACGAGCAACTGTAGTCCAAGTCCGAAGTGCTAAAAGCAAACAGACGATGGCAAAGGGTGACACTTCCTAGCGACAGATTTTCGGTTTCCATAGCTTGGGCTTCGAGGGATAGAGGAGGGAGAGAAGTTTTTCCCAGGGAAAGACAAAACGAACGTTAAACTATTCAGCGGCAAGGGAAAACTACCAGTAGTAGTATTGGTAGTAGCAGTGTCAGGGGACCCATGTCGAGGCGAGTTTTGAGCTATGACAAAGCGCCACAGCTCGATTTTTTTTCCATCGAACTGGCAACTGACCGTTGCAGCAGAAATTTTCATGGAAAGCCATAAAAGCGGCAGCACAGCAATACTACACAGCAACGCGGCAACACAGCAGCAGCAACTGCAAACGAGCACTAAAAGGAAAAGTGCAACAATTGCAAAAAGAGAAATGCATGGAAAGTTGCAAACAAAAGTAAATTTGAGCGCCAGACAACCAACACCAGCAAAGACCCAACCGTGTCCAATAAAAATGCTGTGAGATGTGAGATGCGAGTGCCAACAAATAAGCGAACGTTTAACGAGCCAATTGCCAATCTGCCTCGCCATCGCAAATTGGCAGCCGCATTGCTCCGAGCCACTCGATTTCGCGGCTCCTCCACTAGTTTAATGATGCTTTCGGGTTCGTTTCGAAACATTCCTGAACTAACTCTGGCGAATTATGTCGCTCTTGTCTAGAGAGACTCGCAATGTAGGCGCTGCCACAGATACACATAATACAGGTGCAGAGGCAGGGCACCAGATACGCAGCTTTAGATACAGATACATAGCCAAAGATACAGATACGCACTTGTCGCTGGCAACGAGGCGGCACAGATGGAGATTGCGACAATTATAATGAGAAGCAGCGAGAGACAATGCAAAGTCGCAGCGGAAACCTTGCCGCCTGAAGAATGCGAGGCTTGGTTGAGACGTTTTGATTGAGCAATCTTTTGGCCTGCTTTCGTGACTATTTGCTAAAGTTTTAGATCTAATAAAATATTAATATAATCAAGCTATTAAGTCTAACTAGCTAATTTAGCAGTAATCAGATCAAGACCACATTGCCACAAGCTCACGTAAATTTCATCTGAATAATATCACAAAAGCTCAGCTCTGACTTTGCTTAGTAATCTGTGTTTAAATCTAAATGATGATAGAGAAAGTAGGTGAAATGTGTGTTTTAAGACAAGAAATCTTTGACCCACCCTCTGGCAGCATACAGTGTGGCATCCATCTCAATTACCTGAGCTGCAGGTGCATGCGATGGCTTTGTGGGTCAAATATCGTTACATGGGCTTGGCGTCGCTCGTTAAGATTAGCTCTTTAAGTTGACAACACTCCACAACCATTGTTGCCCATTAGAAACTAATGTGTCTTTGTCTTTCTCTCCATTTCCGTTTGCAGGTTCACCGTGGCACGCTGAGATCATGTCCTCACCCGGCCTAACCGCTCTGGGCGAATCCACTCGCCTGGTACCCGCCAATACACCGGCGGTTTTTGAGATACTGCCGCCTCCTGGACAAAGCCTAAGTAAGGGCGAGTGCGTGGCCACGGTTCTGACTCCCAACAAGTCAAAACTCAACGCCAGAGTCACCCATGAGGCGGCAAATGGTGCTGCTCGCATCGAGTTCGTGCCCACCGAAGTGGGCACCCACGTCATCGATGCGTCCATCAACGGCACGAAGATCGCTGGCGGCCCGCTGATCGCCAAGGTCTACGACTCCAGCCTGATCCAGGTGACGGAGGTAAATGGCGGCGTGGTCGGCCAGCCGTGCCAGTTCCGCGTCGATGCCAGCGCCGCTGGCGAAGGCCAGCTGGAGATATCCATCAACGAGGGCGAGGTGCCCAATCATGTCCAGGTGGTGGGCGGTGGCCGCTGCCTCGTCTCCTTCACACCGGAGCAGGCCAAATCGCATCTTATAGATATCAAGTTCAATGGCGAAACGGTGCGCGGCTGTCCCTTTGTCTGCGCCGTGGCAGATACCTCTCGTGTGCTCCTGAATCTCTCCAATCTGGAGTTGATTCCGGTCAACCGGCCCTCCTCCTTTCACATCACCGTGAGCGGAGGCGGTGCCGCCGAGCTGGCTGTCAGTGTGCGCGGTCCGCAAGGGGAGTTGCCCGTTCGAGTCACTGGAGACATCCATGCTGGCTTCACCGCCGAATTCACGCCCACCAACGTTGGCGGCCACTCGATTAATGTGGAGTACAATGGCTTTGCCGTCCAGGGAACCCCCTTCTTGGCCAAGTCCTATGATGCCAGTAAAGTGGTGGTGGGCAGCGTATCGCGCGGCACTATGGGACGGCCGGTGCAGTTCACGGTAGATGCGGGCGATGCCGGTGAGGGCAACTTGGAGATAACGATTTCGGCCAAGGGACAGAATATTCCCACACAGGTGCATCCGCAGGGCAGTGCAAGGTGAGCAGAAAGATACTTTAGTTGCAAAATGTTCCCTGTTTCTCTTTTTCCATTAAAATATTTTATAGTTTTTTTTAAGAGCTTTTTTAATTGAAATGTTTGCTCAATTTATTTTTCCGGTTGAAAGACTTGATTGAATGCATGTTTTCGTGCAAACACTTAAAAATTCGACCAAAATGCATTTATATTCTGCTTGTTTGTTTAATCTTACTAATACGTGTATAATTATGAATATAAATTAAATTTTATAGTTTGCACTAGTGAAAGCTGAAAATTTAAGTTTATATTCAAGAAGGCATCGTAACAATTATAATTTTTAAATGAAACTTGTAAAATTAGAGTCATTTTCTTATTATATACAAAAAATTCACTTTAATT
>JAEIIJ010013209.1:0-11007 GCA_018904815.1 Drosophila ogumai | reverse complement strand
GCACTTTTAAAAAATGATTAAATGCCACATAAAGTGGTCAAAAACCCCATAGTGCACTGTTTGTAATTGAAACTCTCTTTCTACCAAGGAATAATACAAAAAAAAAAAAGAAATTCTAAGAGCAGATCGAGAAAATCTAACTTTTCTTTGAGCTTAAATTTTGATTTTCTATAGTTTTTATATTTATTATGGTTATTGGAATTATTTTCTCCCTCTGTACTCAACGCACTTGTGGCAAAATGTTGCCGGCCGGCCAGCATACACATATATCTATAACACGTAGCACTCAAAAATACTCAAACATTGAAATTGGAGTTCTAGTTTTTGGTTCTCGTCTCGTTTCTGCTTCATCAGTTACATGCTTTGAATAATTCAAGCGTGTTTTAGGCCTATGCTAGGCGAAATTTATTTCTGTTTTACGGTTAACCCCTTGCTTAGCCCCTGCTGTTGTATAGACGTTTTCTGTCTGCCTCGAAAATGTTATTAAACTATTGAAAATCATCTAAAACTATAGTTCCTTCTTGTCAGCCACAAAGGCTCGTGTTTTCTTGAAAAACATATCAAATTTAACACTTTGTGGGAGATTGTTGAGAAACTGCAATTATAGCATTAATAAGCGTGCGGGATTAGCATAATTCAGCGGGACTAAGTTCAAAAGACTCTTGGCTGCGTCTACGTATACGCGTTAGGCTCCTCTGCCACGTTACGTATACGCAATGCTTGACGCCAGCCATTTGTGCTGCATATCCCCAGGCGCAGCTGGCGAAAAATAGCAGGAGACGCGAGGCACAGATTTCCCGAACGGTGGTTTATAGTGGAATATTGAAAGGAATGAAATAAAATAAATAAATTAATATTTATTAAATAAAATAACAACTACACAGTAAGAAATAATTTAGTATTTAATAGACTTAAACTGATTTTTAATTATATAGGATTTTAGTCTGTTAACATTATTTATTTTTAACGCATTTATTGTATAATTTTAAAGTTTTTAAGCAGATATTTCAATCTTTCTCAATTAAACATTTTCCAGAAAAACGCGAAACAATTAATATTGCTAAAATTCTTAAATCAAATTCTACAAAATTTCCCTTTTGAAGCCACTGTGCGGTGGCTGCTGAAAAACACAACTCAAGTGTTGAACGCTACCACCAACACTCTCCGCCCCGCTCCCCCTTTTTGTGTCTTTTGTGGCCTTTCGCTGTTTGTCAACAGCAGTGGCAGCGGTGGCAGGCAACACTTAGGGGGCGTGTCAGGCGTGTAGGCGCTTTTTAATTGCACTGAAAACAAAACTAACAGCTAAACACTTGTTGGCCGCCTGGCTGCCTTCCAGCTAGTTGTCGCGTGGCAAGTGGCAAGTGGAAAGTTGAATGCGGCAGAGGGGAGAGGAGTGTCATCAAAAACCCTCCAAATGGCAAAAACAGTGCCGCCGCCGGCGCCTCTGGCAATTGCTGATGTTGCCTCTGCTGGTGTTACTGCTGTTCCAGCAAACTGCCACTGCAACTGCAACTGCCTTTGATTGTGCCCCATAACTGCGAGGCAGTGGCAGCGCTCCCATGTACCGCCATTGTGTCGCTTGTGAAGTTTCGCTTTGATCGCATTGTAACATTTTGCGACAGTTTTAGATTGTAATGGGCTCCACGGGAGGAATGGCAAAGCGAATAAGAAAGCCGGCAAAAGTCTGAATTGGATCAAAGATAGCAAGTTAAAGCGGTAACAACTGCTGAGTTTACAAATTGATGGTGATTTAAATGGGATTAGAATAACAACATAAGTAAACAAAATAAACAATTTATTAAGCTTGGTTGGTATATTTCTTCTAATAATTAAATATTTTAATCGATGTTAAACTAAATTATATTTCTTTGAAAAAACGTTTACACATTTATTGATATTTTGCATCAAATTATGTTAACAATGAAATACATTTTTTGCCTATTTTGTAATGTTATTTATGCATTGATTGACCTGCTCTCTCTCTCTCTCTCGTGTGATTGCCACATTTAATTAGCCGATTCGATAAGATAATAAAGTTAATTTTCAATTTGGGCCTTTTCAGTGCCAATACTTTGCCATGTAGTTCGATTTATTGTGCGCTTCGTTCGGGGCAACATGTTTAATTAACGAACACAATGGAGGCCAGTGACGGCACGAGTTTGTCACTTGACGTTCGGTGAAATTTCTGACTCTCTGGTGACATTTGAAAAGTTTAAAATAATATAATTTTCAACGCTATATGGCAAACTAACAAGTTCGACTCGAAAGTCGAACAGGAGGAGAAGGTTTTGGGGCGTGTTACGGGGATGTTTTCGGGGGTATTTTCGGGGAGTTTGTCTTAGCTAACTTTTCGCCCAGGAAAGGAGAAACTTTTTCGGCTGCACTGTTGCAGGCACCATCACACACACACATACGAGTATCTATTGTAAAATATGTAAGAAAGTTTCCTTAGCTTGGCTGGGAAAACGCTGCGTTTTTGGGAAAAGCTCCAGCAGCAGCAGCAGCATCGACGTTGTCTTTGGGGAAATTAAACATTTTCTATTTGAAAACTTTGCCGTGTGAGTGGGATTTTCACGGGGGTGGTGGCTTTTCCTCGGGTTCAAGAGCAACAGTTGCCTTTTTGAACTGTTTCGGGTCACACTTTTGCATTACATTAGTCCCCTTTGTTCCACCAACAATTGCGGAAGTCATAATTTTTCCGCAGTTTTCTTGGTTTTGGTTTTTTGACAAATTTAGCAGCAAATTGCTGGCAGATTTCGCCCAGCCAGAAACTTTAGTTTTGAGATTCCCAGCACCGACGACGATGGATGGTTGAGATGGATGTGGGGTATCGAGCTTATGTCCGGGTTTTCGGATCCAAATGTCAAGCGGCTTGCTGTCATAGGTGTTGAATATTTAATGCGCCGACGCCAATGACAAAACGAGCACTACACTGGAAAAATGGTAGCTCAATAAATACTCCATAAGTAAGTTTGTTTTTCAAAAAGTATCAGCTCTTAATGAGCGAATAATCCATAAGCAGACGAGTGAATGAATCGACGAATTAAGAGCCAGCTAATGAATAGTACAAGCTAACGACGAGACAATCAAACCTAAATAAATGAGACAACACCCATTAAGACGAACCTGTAGGCTTAAAGGTCATGAACAACGAGTAAACAATGTAAGAAACGACGAGTTGAAAGCAACTGGCGAGTAAATATGACGAGCAATTGTCCTTTAAGACAACGAACATATGAAGATCGAGGCTCCTTTCATATTAAAACAAAACCCACATTGGTTATATAAATATTATTCTGAATAACAATTGTATGGAATACAAAAATTCTTAAGAATGTATTTAATAAAACAATAAATTTAATAAAAATAATAATAATGAATTCCCTTATGAATTCTTTTAACTAAATAAAATAAAAACTTTTATAGGGACTATCCTCTTATGTGGATTATTCAGCGAATATTGTTTCATAATTACAACTATAATAGTATCATACAATTGAGTTTTGTTTGCCGTGCAAAAAAGCACAGGAGCATCCCCAGCACAGCGATTCAGACAAGTGCACCCAAAGTGCATGCAAATATTTTTGTCAACGATTGTTTTGCCGGCTCCCTCGATTCCGAATGGCGAGCTGTGACTGCAGCTGTGTGGCTGTGGAAAAACCCTAGGAAAAGCGGGTCAGGGAAAAAGGGTACAAGGTCCCGTGGCTGGTGTTGTTGTTGTCAACGGTTTGAGTAATTGTCGCTGGTGTGAAAACTGGCAACGATGCCGAGCTGCAAAAAGGATTTACTGGGTTATGTATGAGCCAAAGGCTGATTGAGATGAAGGAGCAGCTGGATCGAGCTCTAAATGGCCATCGATGGACGTCTATGGCATCAGTGATGTTGCCGAAACAGAAATAATAATTATGTATGCGAATGATGAATGAATATTGTGACAAAACTTCGGTCTAGGAATGCATACATTTAGATTACAATTAGATTTTGCTTTAAATATTTTATGTGTCAGAAATAATATAATTTCGATGAAAATGTATACTTTTAAAGATCAATTTAAGCCATCGCACCAAAAAAAAAAAACCCATTTGAACCAATAAAAGCTTTTGCCTGATTCAACCCAAATAAAATCAATTAATTCGATCTAAAAAGAAACGCCCAAAATAATTATTTGATTACAAAAACCGCCAGCCTGATGATTTTTTACCACCGGCCCCCGGGAAAAAACAACCTAGCGTCCGTGGGGGGAAAATTGAAAACACCGCTGCCGGTGCTGATACAAGCGAAAAAACTGCCCCCGAAAAAAAAGAGTAAAAACTGTGATAAAAATGCGACAACCCAAAATGATTTTCACATTGATGAAAATTAAATGCGAGTCGCGCGGGCAAACCGATGCGATGTGCTGCATCTGCTGGGGCATTATCAAATAATTCAGTTGTAATCTATTTTAATCCGTCAGGTTGGCCGGCGGAACCGCCCCCACTTGACATGGCGAATGATCAAAATGTTTGTTTGCTTGACCCCACAGCTCGTTACCAAATAGTCCGACATTGTCCTTTGCCAGCCAGCCGGCAATGAATGTATTTATTTCCACATTTTGCTAAACATTGACCAGATTTAAATTCGCATTCATGTAAAATAGCATAAATACATACAAAATACCAATATCGAATGATTGAATGTATATCAGTGACACACATTTTTTTCCCTGCATGAGAATTATTCAAATGATTTAAGCGGCTTAGGGTAATGGCTGGTGAGATTTGGCCGGAAAATCGAAAAATAGTTGCAACTGAAATGTGAAAAGCGGCTCTAAGCGAAAGGAAACCCTGTGGTCGCTTAAATTATACAGTATAATTTGGCAATATGGATTAACGACTTCATAAAAACGGCCACTGAATTAACAATTGTTTGGGAAGTATTTCCATTTGTAATCAATAGCCGGAGGAAGTCACATTTGAATTTCAGTTTTCCTCTAAATATAAATATCTGTGCGTTTTTGCACCTATGTAAGGTTTGGGATTTGGTAATCAAATTCGACTTTTAATGTTAAAAAACACAATACAGTGCTATACCTTTATTAATGAAAATGTTATTTTGCACTGTTGATAACTTACTTGATAACTCTCTTAAAAATATATTTAAAAAAAAAAACTTAATTAAATCAATGCATTTTACTTACTTTAGAATTTCCATCTGTCACTCTTTAAGTCAAAAATTCATAATTAGAAATACAATATAATTGTTTTTTCTTTATAGCCTTTGAGTAACATTTTTGTTTAAAATTCTAAAAATATTTCAAAGTAGGAAACCAAACAAAAACACTTAAAATAACCCCATTTAATGCTGTAACTAGTTCTCCCTTAGATACAACACCAGAAATTCCATCATGCAACATGATTTACGACTTTAAAGATAAGGTAAGCTCACAACGCCTATAAAATCGGTTGCTTTTGCATTCTGAAGTATAGTTTGTGAAAATGTTCCGTCTTGTGTGGTCCCTTCTACTGATCGCTCTTTCAGGAAGAGCCATTTATTGCCAATCGTCGTCCTATCGCATCATTGGTGGCTCCTCGGTGGACATCAAGCAGGCTCCCCACCAGGCGAACATACTTGTGGATGGAAGACCTTGCTGCAGTGGTGCCATCATCGGCAACAGGAGAATCCTAACTGCTGCTGGATGTGTTTATGGATGCCCCACCAGTTCGGTGACGGTTCGAGTGGGCTCCAGTTCCAGGGAGACCGGAGGAAGTCTTTTCAGAGTCTGCGGCATTAAGACTCATCCGCAATACTCTTCCTCGCGCTATGACAACAACCTGGCGATTTTGGAGCTCTGTGAATCCCTTACATTCTCGGACTCTATAAAATCTATCGACGTGACGGACAAGGTGCCGGATCCAGGGCTCGCCGAGGTCACGGGCTGGGGATCCACCAGTTGGCTGGGCAGCTGGTGGGACAGAATCTTTGGGAGTCTGCCTGATCAACTGCAAGCCGCCACGGTGAGCTCCTACAGTCAGGAACAGTGCGCCAATGACATATCTGGCTGGTTCTGGACATGGGACTATGGGATCTCGAATCTTACCCTTTGCACTTATAATTACGATAAGGCAGCCTGCTCCTACGACACAGGAGCTCCACTGGTTAGGGACAACAAATTGTTAGGCATTCTGTCCTACGGCGGCTGCACCACATATCCCGATGTCTACGCCAATTTGCTCAATTTCAAAAGCTGGCTGGTCGAAGGAACATCAGCCACTGAAAAAGCTACTACAAAAGCACCGAGCAATGCTACAAGTACTCCAACAATATCTAGCAACACTACTGCAAAAGCCTCTAGCAGCACTACTTCAAAAACTTCTAGTGCCACTAATCCGACAACGACTGGTACCACAGTTATGCCTGTAAACTATGTAGCTTTGCCTGTCCTTAATTTTCGCACACTATTTTAAAATTAACGCAAAAATAATGTATATCCCTCAATAAAGAAGCTAGAATTCCATCCTTTTAAGTCCTCGTATGTGCTTTTATTTTCTTTTTTTATTTCTTTCTAAAACCACAATCCCGAGGCTGCACTCACAGAGTTTGGGAGCCTGTACCATGCAAATGTCTCCTCCAATAGCTTCTGGGAAGTTGCATTATTCACGCTGGCCGAGTCAAACAGAATATAATGGGAAATAATTTTTCCTGGCTCGACACTTAGGTATCCCTAACAAAACATGATGTATAAATCACTTCTATTGTAGGGAAATTTAAAACTAGATAAAAAAACCTAGAAACATTTCCAGCTTAAGTCACTAATTAGTTTGTAGTTTGCTTGTACTCCTTTCCATAAAATAAAACATGTTCCAAGTAACCCTTTGATATCCTCCATGTACTTAAGTTAATTAAAGTTTATTTTCTGGTCGGCCAACAAAAAGCCAAAGACAAATGGCGGCCCGAAAAGGGAGAGGATGGAGCAGGACGAGATGGCCGGTGATGAAGAATCCCCTCAGGTTGACACCATTTATAAGCTGCCAGTAGCTGCCGCCAGCTGCATTCGTTTGCGGGTTCGGCTCGCCACATCCTGGCATCCTGGCAGACTGGCTGACAAAATCAAGATCTGGGGACATGGGATTTACTTGAGACGGGCCCAGGCAAGGCAGGTTGCCTTGCCCGAAAACGAAAATACTTTTAGTGCAAATTGAAAAGTTCTCTCCGCTTGGAAAAATATCTGCGAGCAGATGCCAATGCTGATGCTCCTGCCTCAAGGACATCGACACGAAAGCCGTTCTGACCATTTATCAGAATGTTATTGGCCAAAAGACAAAAAAAAAAAAAAAGGAAAATACCGAGTATGGGGAAAAGTAGAGGAAAAACTAAAGTAAGGACAGCAGGGGAGAACGAAGACAACTGCAATAAAATGCAATGTTTCTATTACAGCGATTTACGTGCACACACCGACTTTGAAGGGCAGTGATAACTCAATATGTGAACCAGAAGATATTGACATTTTCCTCATTAGTATTCGATTTTTACCAACTTTGAAAATAACTATTTTTCATATAAATCCCATTGGGAATTCTGAGTTAAAGAAAGCTTTAAGTGGACGGATGCTTCAGAGTTTCCTTGTGTTCTTTTGCATTTGCTTTGTTCTTAATTTAAATATTTATGCAATCTCAGGTTATATTCGAGACAATTTGTACACTTTATCGGTTCCGATCCTAAAACAAAACTGAATGATTCAAAAACTAAATACTTTATAAGATTCGTTTGTTTCTCTTTTCCTTAGAGAGCATTACAAGCGAAGATCCCCTCAGAATGTAGCTTAAAGTTACTCTCTGGTTTGCTACTAAGAACTGAAACTTTTTAAGCTGTTGGTGCTGCTTTGCTTGAACATTGCAGGCAACGCGAGAGAGAGGTAATCAAGGAGAGAGCGAGATAAGTACATCGATTCATATAAGAGAAAAAGACCGTTTTGAAAAGCAAAGAAAATACCTAAATTGTGGGACTTATTTGAATGGTTGTCGAAATCGAGTCTACGAGTAACCGATATTTTAAGAACTTCTAGTTGGAGCTAAGCCTTTCTCCTTTGTTCGTCCTAATGAGCATTCACTGTATTACTTCATTGCCCACTCCCGTCAGTTAGCATCCTCCAACCGCCGCGTGAGCAACATTTTTATGGCTTCTTGGGCGGGCGAAATGCTCTGTGTTTTGGCCAAAAGCAAAGGACGACGATGTCCTGTCCTTCTAGCCGCCGTGACTTGTTGTAGTTGCTTAGTTGGTGGTGTTTCTGGGTTGTTTGTTAACTAGCAGGAGCAACCAACTGGCAGATAAGCAGCCGAGACGCTCGTCCTGCCGCTGGTCAGATGCATTTATTTCCCTTATTCTCCTCGTGTGCATCGCATCCAGCGACTGCTTCTTTTTTCTGGCCATTTTAATTGCTGTTGAACTTGGTGTTTTGGCAATTGCCCCGACAACAAAATGGAAGCAAAACAAAAACCATTACAACAACCCAGAGCAGCAGCAGCAAATCGAAGCAATATATTTGATTTAACTTGTTTGCACAAAATAGTTCTGTTGGCCTTTTTACTTTGGCGCGCACAAATAAATTTGTTGACGCGCTCCGAAAACTATTTTGGGAATTGCGGAGATTTGTGGCAGAAATGCAGAATTATTATGGCCATCGTGCAACAATTTATGGCATTGAACTGGATGCCCGCAAGTTTCGGGGGCCAACTATTTGAGAATTAAGTTCAATTAAGTTGGTCGAAATTGAATGGTCGAAAAACAAAACGTTAACTGTATTTGTAGCACAAATTATAGCGCCTCATGGAGGTGTTTTTAAATAGTATTATCCATTTTTTAATGTTGCAAATAACAAACACTTATTGTTCAGTAGCAACCGCACGCCACCGATTAAATATTTAAACTCTTTTTGTTGTTCGCCTTTTTATTTATATTATTTTAACCAAATTTTCATTTTCCAATTAAGTCTAATATGTTTTTAATTCACGCTCTAGGATATTTAATTGAATTTGTTATGCAAAGCGATCAATTCGCTTACGCTTTTTTCCTTTTCCAAAATTTTTCACAATTAAATTCCTCTCACACGAAGAGCACTAATACGCAGATGGAAATGCGAGGAAAAACATTTAAATTAGGATTAGTTCCGTATGTGCGTGAGCTTTTAAATCAAAACATATGCAGACAGCGGGATGCGTTCTCGTTTTTGGCCATTTATATATGTGTACATACATATATTCCTGAACGCCGCGGGAATATTGATTGGGACCGGAAAGGGGGTTGGGTGGCTTGCTGTGGTGTCGTATGCTGTGTGTGGCTCACACACATAAATTAATGTCCTAACACAACATTTGTAACTGAGCAGCCGGCCGCCGCTGGTCATTGGCCCGCGGCATATTCCGGACAATCAGAGACACTCCGAGTCCAGCACGTCGTGGCGCGCATTTTCAAATTATATAATATTTTTGAATGGCTTTTTAGAAATTAATAATTACATATGACAGCCAGGGTGTGCGGGTGTGTGTGTGTGTGTGTGTGCGGGGTGAGAGCATCAACGGTTGTACGTGGCATTTAATTTTTTGTATTATGCAACTGTCAGCACCACGGCGACCATCCAGCCACTTTAAAGGCCCTTAAATAAAATCGAAAATAAAGTTAAAACTAGATTTTAAAACGAAAAAAATATATACATATTAATATGTTTTAAGAATCCATATAACAATTTTTAAAATTTTGCTATCATTAACGCGACTTTCCGAATCGAACGTACAATAATAACATTGAAACTAAAATTTCACAGCCACTTGATAAATCAAAATATTAATATAAGATTCCATCTTGAAATATATTGTTTGATTTTTCAAAATCAAAATTCAGAAATATTGAATAAAATCGACCGTCTTCCATGGGGTTACATGTGAACATTAAATTAAATTTAGTAAAGTCAAATATTAAATTCCTTTCGCCTGCTGTTTATGTTTTAAAAATAGGTACAAAATCATATTACGTTCTGATTAACAACTTATATATTTCATGAAGATCCCTTTAAAACTCTCACCTTTTTCTAGAATTTATTAACTTCAATTGCTGCTCCTGAACAGAATAATGTCCCATACATTTCCAGCTATTGTGAACCCGCTACATCTGTGGTTTATTTTTATTTTTGCCTATTTTTTTGTTTTTTGATTCACATTTGTATCCTTCCGGTTTCCCTACGATATTTTTTAGGTCCCCATACGCAGTGCGATTCCAGAGACTGAATACTTTGGTCTTTCCCCATTATTAATTGCTAACGTGCGCTGATTTCTTTGCTACACTTTTTGCGGCCCGCTTTCTTCTTCCTGTTTTTTATGCTCGGGTTATTTGTTGTTGTTGCTGGTCGGTCTCCTTTTTGGCCAATGTTCAATGGTATTTAACCCTTTCGTTCGCTGTTCGTTATTCGTATTTCGGTGTCTTGTCCATTTGGCTCGGCAGTGACATTCATGCACCGGCGAGCAAAACGTCGCTCCGGCAGATGAGCGAGGTCCTTGGCCAAAAGGGAGTTGGTAACGGCGTCGGCTCAGTTTGGCAATAAATCAATGCATCCCGTTTGTTTTTTGGGTACGATGTCAACTTAAAGCCGCATAGCTTTTGCTAAATTTAATGCATTTCCCGGGACTTTTTACTTTAATTACGAAACCATGTCAAGCCTCGCTAATTAGCTGCATTTTTATGCATTGAAAGCCAGCTTTTGTTTTGGCTGAATGACAGATAAGAACACATTAAACTATCTGTCATCGGTTGAAAAAAGAAAATGTGATTCTAAAAAAAGAAAACAGCATAATGTCAATATTCTCATCTTTATCCATCCACTAAGTTCTACGTCGGGTTATGCCTATATAATTTTTGACGTAGAACTTAGTGGATGGATAAAGATGAGAATATTGACATTTCTTCAGAAATTAATATATGTATAAGAAAGAACCAGCATACCTATTTGAAAAATTAACATTTACTGCGTCTAGAAGACTA